>JPKZ01002147.1:242390-263703 GCA_000803305.1 Toxocara canis
TATTTGGACCATGTTAGCCTGGGAATCTTTCTTGATTGTTTTGCTGCCTAGCAAACTTGTTTTAATATTTGTTTGTTAAGATACGCAACTGAAGTGGATGTAGATTTTGTACGTAAAGCAGTGCGTGCAATCGGTCGTTGTGCTATAAAAGTGGAGCAGAGCGCGGAACGCTGTGTGAGTACGCTTCTCGATTTAATACAAACCAAAGTCAACTACGTCGTACAAGAGGCGGTCGTTGTCATAAAGGTTTTACATTTTTACTCGTTTTATTCACTTTTTTATTGCTGTTCAAACGCCGTTGCAGTGTAGACTTTGTTGTACTGTTATGCCGTTTTGCTTTGTTTAATTGTCCTTTCAATGAGAAGATTTCATTAGCATGAAATCAAGATTTTATTGACATTTCCATAAATGTCGCATCACTTTTCAGTTATACTCTGAGGAGTCTCAGGGTGCAGATGTTGAATAATGTATGACTTTTATCGTGACTTTTTTTATTCGATTTCAGTTATTAGCTGGAAAACATCGGATATATCATTCTGATATCAACATATTGGCGGAAAACGTTCAAAGTAGTTGACATTTGATCATTTGAAAAAAGACTCAAAATGTCATATGACATTGCAAAATTGACGGGAAACGTTCAGAATATTGGCAGTTGACGTGAGCTACTGACAGAAAAAAAAAGATTAATTGACATCAGCTTGTTGGGAGGACAGATTCCCAGAATATGGTCGTTTGATGTTGTAGTTGGCAAGAAAAAGTTCAAAATATTCTCAGTTGACATCAATGTGTTGAATGGAAATGTTCTAAGTATTGTGAGACATCAGCGTAACGGCCAAAAAGATAGTTAAAAATATCAAAATTCAAGGATATCTTCCGTAAATATCCAAACAAATACGAAAGCATAATCTCGACATTGTGCGAAAATCTGGACACGCTCGATGAGCCTGAAGCACGTGCATCGATGATCTGGATTATTGGAGAGTACGCGGAGCGAATTGACAATGCGGACGAGTTACTGGAATCATTCGTTGAGGGTTTCCATGACGAAAACACCCAGGTTGAATTGCCTAATTGACCCAGAATAGAACACTGAATACCTCTCCGTACCTCGCGACCCGATCGCCTTCTCGACATGATTGTGGAGGGTGGTCGCCACCAAAGAGTATTAATGACAGTGAAACATTTCAATACCATTTCATCATCCCAACTCTTTTCTTAGAAATTTCGTCGTCAGGAAGAAATTGCTTTTTTCCGTTTGAACTTTCGAGAACGCCTTTTTCATCGCTGCAGAACATGTTTTGTTTTGTCTTTTCTTTTTTTTGGTGGGGAGGCAAGGGGGTACAAAAATGCGAATTTGCATCTCACTTCATGCGAGGCAGATCCTTACCATATCTTTTTAGGTTTGTTAACTAAAATAATGCTTTGAATTACTGTTGAAGATTTTTCGTTTACATTCAGGATAAGTGATCTTGAGCAGAAAATCTTGATGAGGATCTCTTCTCGCAAAATTTATTTGCTTTTTAACTGTTTCCTTCCCTTTAAGGTGCTCATCTCAGCAGCTCTTAAATAATGCTGTTTCGTGAACGAATTTAGGTTCAGAAATAGGAGGCGAGGTCAAAAGATATCAGGAACCATTTTGGTGGGAATGAGGTAGTAGGAGCTCGGAGTTGTCAAAGTATAGAGTGAGATCGCATAAGCCGGCGGTCATTCGAACCCTGAGCACAAAGGGCCCTCCACGACTACGGTGGAGGCCGAATGAGTTGAGCGTCTCAGCACTATTTCTGACCAGCTTGTTCTTCACGGTTTGAATGATTGGTGCTTAAGAAGAGTATCGCGCATGAGAGTGGTTCTAAGTAAATCCAGCCATTGTCATAATCTCCGTATATGCAAAAATGTTGTTCGATTGTAGTGTCTTCGCTTTTTTTTTGGTAGTGGTGAATTTCTTCTTGCCTCGGAGCTCGAGGCACTGTCATTTAGTCCTCCAAAAGAGGAATTTTTGAGCTGTGTGGTGCGGCGTTGATCATCTGAGCTGGTCTCGACCCTTTCAAATTTATATTAATGTCACTCCAGTAAGTGGTAGTTGAAGCGTTGTTTTAAGAGGGATTGGTCAGGATGGTTCTGAATCCACAGAAATATCGGATGGACCGAAACTAATGGTCTTTAGGTGCAATTACAATTGCTTACGGCAGTGGTGAAATTATTCTTGAAACGTCCCAGCGACACGCAGCAACTCGTACAAAGAGTGCTTTCGTTGGCCACACAGGATAGCGATAACCCCGATTTGAGGGATCGAGGTTATATCTATTGGCGATTGCTGAGTGCCGATCCTGCAGCTGCTAAGGAGGTTGGTGGGCATTCGAATTTCTCCCTCCCTTTTACTTTTTTTAATTACGGGATTTCTACATTTTTTTAGAAGGGGTTTATGGTGAAAGTCGATGCGTTGCAATAGATTTCGTGAAATTACTGCTCGTTGATAGGTAATTGCAGGTAAGCTTTTGCCAATAAAACCGGTACTAATTCATATTTTGTGTTGATTTTCTTGTTCATACTGCAGTAGAAAAGATTTCAATGCTATTGTATTGCAGTTTAGAATAATTTTGGGCTGTTATTGCTTGCGGTTGTTAATGTACGACGAAGCATTGTGACTTTTTTACGAGTATGATGAAGCCAGGTAGCAAATGTCCAGTTATTTGCTCGTTGAGAGTGGTTCTAAGTAAATCCAGCCATTGTCATAATCTCCGTTATATGCAAAAATGTTGTTCGATTGTAGTGTCTTCGCTTTTTTTTGGTAGTGGTGAATTTCTTCTTGCCTCGGAGCTCGAGGCACTGTCATTTAGTCCTCCAAAAGAGGAATTTTTGAGCTGTGTGGTGCGGCGTTGATCATCTGAGCTGGTCTCGACCCTTTCAAATTTATATTAATGTCACTCCAGTAAGTGGTAGTTGAAGCGTTGTTTTAAGAGGGATTGGTCAGGATGGTTCTGAATCCACAGAAATATCGGATGGACCGAAACTAATGGTCTTTAGGTGCAATTACAATTGCTTACGGCAGTGGTGAAATTATTCTTGAAACGTCCCAGCGACACGCAGCAACTCGTACAAAGAGTGCTTTCGTTGGCCACACAGGATAGCGATAACCCCGATTTGAGGGATCGAGGTTATATCTATTGGCGATTGCTGAGTGCCGATCCTGCAGCTGCTAAGGAGGTTGGTGGGCATTCGAATTTCTCCCTCCCTTTTACTTTTTTTAATTACGGGATTTCTACATTTTTTTAGAAGGGGTTTATGGTGAAAGTCGATGCGTTGCAATAGATTTCGTGAAATTACTGCTCGTTGATAGGTAATTGCAGGTAAGCTTTTGCCAATAAAACCGGTACTAATTCATATTTTGTGTTGATTTTCTTGTTCATACTGCAGTAGAAAAGATTTCAATGCTATTGTATTGCAGTTTAGAATAATTTTGGGCTGTTATTGCTTGCGGTTGTTAATGTACGACGAAGCATTGTGACTTTTTTACGAGTATGATGAAGCCAGGTAGCAAATGTCCAGTTATTTGCTCGTTGACGAGCAATTTAATATTCCATGGCTGGATGTGCAGTTATTCGTTAATTGTTTTGTGGCAAACAGTTTCTAGGTAATAAGTCAGATTGTAATGTTTAAGAACCTCGGAAAAAACGAGAAAGTAACAGTGTTATCCTAACATCGTAGACGGCACTCGTTTTTAAGCAATAGTATAGTAGTTTAACATGCTTGCGTCTAGCAGTGTTGCCCGATTTTAGCTGGAATGTGCGCTTCAGATTGTATAGTTTTGTAAGATGTGTGATATCTATTACATAATCACTGATAAGATATAGAGCATATAGAATTTTTGACTGATGATTTTTATTGCTAGAAACAATTTAGCCTAAGAAGCGGGAGTAAGTTTTGGGTTGATCCTGCAGTCTACTCCTTAAACTAGTTGTTGAAGTGTAGTGGATCATCAAGAGAGGGAGAAATGTAGAGGATGTCCTCAGATCGTCCCTCGCTCAGCTCCTCCTTTGGCCGTAGATAGCTGCCGTCATCAGCATTATTTCTTAAGGTGGTTTTGGCGGAGAAACCACTAATATCCGAGGAGACGGATTTGCTTGAGCCATCTCTTCTTGACCAACTCGTTTGTCACATCGGTTCGCTGGCATCCGTTTATCATAAGCCACCCAACTCTTTCGTCGATACAGCAAAGCAGCCGTTGCGTATGACAAATGCTCAAGCGGCTGGGTGAGTGCTATCCATTTTAATGCATTTTGTATCGCATTCTAAAAGGCAGTACGATATCGACCTTTCTATCTCTATGTCCGCAGTGTTTTCCACACCATTTCCTTAACAATCGAATGGTCGAGAATATGATAACCATATGTATGATCCGAATGAATTTCGTTTTTTATATTCAAAAAACATAACAAAACAAAACTATGTGAGTGACACTTTTAATTTATGCGTAGGACTTCCAAACATGAATAACGTTTTTTGTATGTAATTGCTCGTCAAGTCAGTGATGAATCATTGGGTAGGTCGGTTGTGAAATTTGATCTGCCTCGCGGAGGAGAATTTATAGTTTGTTGGTTGGAAGTGAGGCATTGTTTATGTTCATATGATGCGTTGCCGTTTAATGCAGTTGATGCCACTCGTAGGCATGATATACAAACGTTTGTTAGAGAACAGTGCCTCCACCAGCCATCATTCATCAACGGAAAACATCAGTAATGAGTATGAGAGTGTTGAGGCAAGGTTGGCTTTTTGTTTGAATCCCTCGTCTGGTGTTCCTTTTTTTTCTTCTCCATCTAGCTGATATAGTCGTAACAAGGCATTTTGTTTCGGAGCTCTTTTACTGTTGACGTTTCGTTGGTTTCTGAAGCGATTTCGGGGACATCTCTGCGAAATGTTCGTAAAAGGAATGAGCATTTTCATTTCATATTGGCGGATTCTTTTTTCGTCGTTTTCTTGCGCTCTACGCATGTGTAGTCACGTTGTTGTATGTGCCGCATACGTATGTAAATAAAGTCGTCCATTTTTACGAGCAAAACTCTCTCTACATTTTTTTCATACAACCGAGTACCCGAAAAGTAATGATAAACGGGAAATCTGCTCCGAATATTAATTTAAGGGGTTCGTTTTTTTAAAGTTTTTCTGTTTGAAAACTTTTTTTTTAATTGAGTGCATTTGCATGAGAAGGCAACTGCGATTTTTTCAAAGGGTTCCCAAACAAAAATAGATCTACATTATTTCTTCCTCCCTTTCCGTCCCTCCTCCATGTCTTGCGGTCTGCCTCGCCTCTCTTCCTTATATGTTGTTTCGATACTTTGGCACCTCATGATGGTATTTCGTATTGGTCATGCAGCTGTTGGCTCAGTTTTTCCTCGTTTTACTCATATTATCATTTTGCAGTGCAAATACCGCTGCAGCAGGTGACCTGGCTGGTCGCCTAGGTGCAAGTGCAGAGGCGAACGCGGCTGCTGCCCCAACTGTAATTCCATCTCAAGATACTCTGATTGCTGATCTCTTGTCACTGGATCTAAGTGCACCTGCTCCTGGCATTACCGCTCCTGGTTTGTTGTCTTATTTTACTCCTAGAACTCATTGGCAGCAAGTCCTTTTGCTATAAAATAATGAAATGGTAACGCAGAATTTTGGAATTTTTGTTCTCTTAATGTCATATCCGTTTTCAGGTCTGGGCTTGGGTTCATATCAACCAGCGCCAATGTCTGCTGGCCTGGACGATCTTCTGGGCCTTGGATCGGACGGCTTGCTAGGTGATATTGGCGGTACTACTTCCCCACCAACTGTTCAGATGCCATCAGCAGTACCAATATCAGGAAGTGGCGGTTTTGGAGTAGCATCTGCCGGGCCTTTCGGCGCTGCCCCATCGATGATGCCAGCTGCTCCTCCTGCGGTGGTTGCTACGGCTTCTGCTGCGATTCCTTCTGCGGCTGCGGCTGCAAATCCTTTCACTGGACTTGGGGATCTATTTGGAACGACCCCAAATTCCGCGCCACTCGCTGGTACTCAAGTCAGTTATGTTGCGCCTAAAGCAGTAAGTTTTCAACTGAATTCCATTTTTTGCTAATTAAGGTAGAATTGGAAGACTAGCTGCACTGAAGTTGGTCGTGTTTGGTTTCGGAACAACCGTTCCGTAAGAGAGAAAGAGACAAAACGATCGGTTGTTTGAGAGGTGAATTGTTCTAATGTATTTTGTGCTGTAGATGATGAGACGGTTCCTAACATAGAGCGTATCAGACGATTCACTCGTTGCTTCCTTTGCACGCTGTTCGGAGGACATCCTTGGAGAAAGCGGTTAGGTTGCGAATTGTTCCTCTTGAGTACTATGGATTATCGAACAAGTGGGAAGAATGTTTATGATTTTCGCGCTCGATCGTAAAATGGTAGAAGAGCTGAATGCCGACAGTCAGCAGGGTTGCTGTTATACCCGCAACAAACAGCAGCAATTTTTACATTGACTACCCTTCATACCACCCAGCACGTCGATGCCTAGTGGTATTGAACTCGCTTCCTTGGCTATCTGCGAGACTTTTCACTCTGCTGTCGGTGCACACCTTTCCACTATGTTAATTTAGCAATAAATTTCCGGTTCATCTTTCCTTACACATGCTTAGTTTCACCCAATTTCAACTAATCTCTCTCCTTTGCTTTTACTGTCATCTTGCTGGATTGTTTGCCGAGATTGTGTATTTCCGTATTTAAACCCATGGTGTTGATGAAGTGCCGAACCGTTGAGCAAATTTGAACAAATCATATGCCCAACGGCTGTCCTGAAAAATCAAAAGCTGTATTCAAATGCGCCTTATCAGTGGGGGAGTGACTGGAGTTATCTAAACAAGGATTTAGATAACGACAGTGCACATGACCTCTATCATAGTAGAACTGAGTCAAAACCTAAGTATTCGGTGATGCTTGCAGTGGTGTAAGTGACCGGGCGCTTCTATTTAGCGCATCTTAGAGTGTTCGTATGACAGGTGAGTCCGGGATTGTCGAAAGTTTTTTAAATAATCAAACCAGCCTCAATTTTTGACCTTATGAGGTGTGACGGTTTTGGAACAGAAGTGGACGTGTACCGCTTTCGGATCCGTGCAGCGGGCGAATGGTTAATCGAAAGAAATTTTTAGGTATGGTTGGAGGCTAGTCGTGGCAAGGGAACTCAAATCGAAGGTACATTTGCTCGTCGTGGGGGTCGCATTTACATGGATATGACATTCTCTAATCGAGCTATGCAACCGTTCAGCGGATTCGCTATCCAGTTCAATAAAAATTCGTTAGTTGTTTTTCAGTATCTGTTATTTTGAAGACATATAAGCCAAAGAAATCAGTCAGGTTCAGTTTCTGAAGTTTTTGAGAGGAGAGTGGAGCATAATGCTGGTAGTGCGTGATCAGTGAGGGTTGCCGATTAGCTGGTTGCTGTAACTGAAGGGAGTGCGCCAGTTCCGTTTTTAACATTTAGTACCATTCATGTAAAGCGTGCGAATATGTTGCGCAGGAGTGAAGATGTTTGAACAACTGCTGGAAGAAAATGTCAAACAGAATAGAAATTAAAAGAGAATATTAAAGAAATCTCGAATAGGATTTCATGTTGTTTATGAGGAAATAGTTCTGATCGTTTTTTTCTTGTTTACATTGTCGTTTTTATCGTTTGCTGTCGTCAGTCTACCAGGAACATGCGCGACTGACTGAGCAGTAGCCGAGATATGCGACAGTTCGCCCATAAATAGACCTAGAAGAGGGGGGTGGAAGGAGGGATGAAGACATGAGTCATCATTTTCCCTTTCCATTGCTAATTACACTTAATGGATCAAGCACCGAAGTGAATCGTTTACAGAGGTTCCCTATTCCGCCTCCCTTCCCATCTTCCCACGCTAACACTCTCACCTACAAACCAAAGAAACAAATCAGGCGGAAGGAAGGGGGAGGGGGAAACCTAGGGATGCATCTATCAGCGAGGCTCCGGGTACTGAGAGAGAGATTCGGCGGAAAACTTCAGCAAAAATTTCCGCACAATCAATGCTGCTCCCAATATGTGAATCTCATTGAAAGGGTCATATCTACCCTTTGGCTGTCTACTGGCTTCAATAATACCACACGTTTCTTCCTGACTTATAAATGAGCAAGCGTCTCACAGGTGAAACACTCATTACCCATTAACTTTAGGTAGTCCAGAAATTAATTTTCTCTCAGATTTGGGTTGATACCGGCTGAGCCGCTGCAACTGAACTCGCCACTGTATCCAAACCAGTCAGTTAACGTTTCGCTGCCGTGTAAAACAGATGGACCGGTGCAAAAAATGGAACCTCTTACAAATCTCCAGGCCAGTTTTGGTTTATATTCTTTCCTTTAAACTAGTTAAGACGGCCGTCCATTACTTGTTTATGTTTTTGTTTACTTCTCTGCTGGGGCACCTGCCACAGAAAGGCGCTTGAATGACGCTTGAAGGCAGCGTCTACCCCATCTCTGGAAATTATAGGGTTTTGGAAGTGCTTTGGCGTCAGCTGTTTCAAGAAGAAATTTGGAGTTGAGAGATCGGGGTGTGGGAGGGGGGAGGAGGGATTTTAATGGAGAAGTGGTGCTCGAAGTTTTACGATCTTAGAAAGTATTTAGGTGAAAGGTGTTGCAGGTAGCTGTGAAGAACGATGTAGATGTGTTCTACTTCGCCGTGGTTGTACCGTTACATATGTTCTTCGATGAGAACGGACAAATGGATAAGCGTGAATTTCTGCAACTATGGAAGGAAATTCCTGAGCAGAACGAGCTACAGTTTAGCGTCAACAATACTGAAGGATTGAGTGCAGGTGAGCGTGTTGTTTCGCTTCAACTTCAACTTTCTCTTGCTTTGGAAATTCCGCTTAGCTCACAGTTTAATGCGTCCAGCATTCTTTCAAATAATGGTTATGACTCTGCGATGGTATTATAGAGAAAATCGATATTGTGAGGGGCAATCCAGCACTCAATTTTCAAAAATTTTCGCACCAATCTCCAAAATCCTGAGTTTTCATGCAGTCATTTCTTGACCGCTTCACCCTTAACGAAACAACCAGAAAATGACTTTTTGCACCAGTCTCCAATCGTCAGAAGAAATTTTGCTTGATTGATCTGTTTGATAGGTGGGAGTGGAGGGGAGGAGGGAGGGAGGGATCAGTTTTATGATACCGGTCCCCTAGATGGATATGGTGAGCTGGTTTCATTAGGCTATGGTCGAGCTGTTTTGTGCCTCATCTTTACGTCTTTATCTACTTGCCACAGTCTTAGTTCTTCTCCGGCGCAGACCACTGCAGTGGCGCAGCGATGCAGAGGACCAGAATTGTCAATGATAGTGACATTAAAGTTGAAGCCAAAGGAGAGCTCAGGCACCTCCATTATTTCAAATGTTAAAGGTGATATAGGCAGAAGCATACCGTAGAAACGACAAAGGATTGAAGTTTTTTATTGGAACGAAAGATTGGAAACTCTTCAGGTCCCCATACGTTTTTAATTTTTTCTGTCTTTTACACCCTTCTGAACGGGTTAGAGGTTGTGTCGTTTCAGGCGTGAAGCCAATCTTATGCAGCTACTTTTTCCGAAATTGTAATATGATATCCCTCAAGTGAACTGCACAGCTCATTCTTCTTGACGTAACCGATTCCTATGGTCATAAGGGATCATATGGTTTTACAACGTTCATTAAAGGGGTGGTAATTCCTAAGTTTGCAGATAATCAAATGGCGTAACGACTGGAATGTGGACTTGTGGATGTAATAGCAACGGTTTGATGTAACGGTAGTCAAACCAAGATTTGAGGACGTTGCTAATAATATATTTTTACGACCGGGAATGTCGTTGAATAATATGTTCATATAACATCTTTGGTGCTTGTAGCGACCAGTTGATCGTCGAAGACTTCAGTATTTTCGACAAAAGTTCCATAACTTTTGCTTCGTTAATGGGGACTGGTCGCACCTGCTGTTTATCTTGTTGCTCACCTTCCACTGTGTTTGAATGATAAACCAGTTTGTTGTTTTGCAGATGACATCTGCACAAAACTGCAACAGAATAACGTCTTTACGGTGGCACGCCGCAACGTTGATGGTCAGGAGCTGTTGTATCACTCAATTAAATATACAAACCAGATACACGTGCTCTCTGAACTTAAGATGCAGCAGAATTCGCAGTTACTAACAGTAAGTTGTTTTTTAAACTCACCATTGAATAAATTACTATTGATAGCCGCTTTACGCTTTCAGTGGCATTAGTCTGATGTTATCAATTATAATTTTAGGATTTTGATAATAATTCCAGTACATATTTCACGAATGCCTGCTTCGACAAGAAAGAGACATATTTATAAGTCAGTTCTAAGTTGTATTGTAAAACGAATACAGACAACGATGAATGAGAATAAAGTTAAGTTGTTTGTCGCGTTATTTGTCTGTTTATTTCAAGGCAGACTGACAAGAAAGTCAGTATAACAGTACACAGGTGAAGATCATTTCGATATCTCGTATCTTGTATAACATTTCGACGACCCACGTCTGCTTGCGAAAGACGGCGATTACAGCATTATCCTCTAGAATCTCATGAGCAACGCTACCATCGCAACACCATTGCATACTTACTTTTATTCATTTTTTTAAACGAAATCTGTTCACTAGGGGTCGTCATGAACCCAGGTGTCTTGCCGGTGCTTCCTTTTCATCCAGCTAGCTATGAATGAGCTATGAGTCATGAATACTACTTTTTAGTAGTTGTATAGGGAGTAGTGATGCCTTTTTTGGTAGGATACTGTACTTGTACTTCCCTTCGAAAAATGGTATTATACTGTACAAATACCACCCCCTGAAAAAACGGATCGTACCATACCTATACTGTACTTGGCGGCCGGAATATGGTACGATACTGTACCAAGTATTTTGGCCCAAAACGGCTGAACGGCTCCATGCAAGGTCCGGGCTGAACTTAATAATGATCTGCAGCATCCACTGGAACTGCGGATGCTGCAGGGCATTATTAAGTTCAGCCCGGACCTTGCATGGAGCCGTTCAGCCGCTAGCCGTGTCTTCCTGAACTTCCCAACCACCCTTATCAGCGCATCGACCTCCGCACGGCATCCGGACGCCTTCAGACCGCCTGCCAGCGCTGGCTGCAGCGTGTGAGCTATGCAACTCAATCTTTTCGGAAATCGCATATCGAGCCCAATTTTCCTGTCCGCCTCATCGAAATCGTCAATTTCGTCCTCGCCGAAGTCAAGCAAGTCACCGTCGGAGCAAGCGTTATCATCTTCGTCGCTTCAGATGCTTACTGCTGTTACCTCTTTGCTTACTGTTGTTACCTCTCCGCAGCCTGCGTTTCCTGTTTCATCGCACAGCACCTCATACTCATTTTTGAAAGCGCATACTGTGTTTGCGCCTGAGTCAGTTACCACTCTGTATATTGAGGATTCGTTGATGCCCACGCTGTTCAGGATTTTAAGGTAGCCTCGTTCAACTGTCTTCGCATCGTGACGCCCCTTCAGTCTCTTCAAACTCAAAAACGCATTTTTGAGAGATCCGCCTCCTATGTAATGGATCGTTGCAGCAATGAACGAATCCTTGATACACCTTCCGCTCCAGATGTCAACGGTGACTGATGCTCCAGCAGATCCTCCCACTTCCCGCGCAATATTCTCCTTGATCACTTGCAATGGCCCGTCCAAAAGCGAGCAAAGGCCTCCTCGGGAAGTGGGCACGGCGAACCGGAGATTCAGCGCGGCTGCATACTCGCGAAACTGCTGGGTGAGAAACACGCTTAGAGAGACATTCGGCAGGGCCATCAGGTTTTGCAGAACCCTCACGCACCGTTTTTTTTTCGGCGCTGTCCTGCGTTCCCTTGCCCGACATCCTTCACGACTCTTCCGGCGTTGTCGATGGCGCTGCCCGCTTTACCGGCTATTTGCGATGTTTGAGTTGTACCACCTGTGCATATTCAACTTCATGTCGCATTTTCAAGTGCTTCACAGCATTCGTCGTGTTCAGGCCTGCCAGTTTTGACATTGTTGAATAACTAAGATAGGAAAGTTCGATCCCAGGTTCTCAACTGAGGAATTCCTCGCCATCAGTCAACTGTCGCGACGCGTCGGGAACCAACGACGAAGTTCAAAACTGTAGTAGCGCGTTAACGATAATCTACATCTCCCGCGAGTGAAGTACATTTTAAGTACAAGTACAGTCAAAATCTGGTACGATGTACTCGTACTTTTTTCCAAAAAATCGGTAGGATACTGTACTTGTACCACCCCTCGAAAAATCGCACTGCACTGTACTTATACTATACTTGCGATTTTAAATGTGGTACGATACTGTACTGTACCCGGTATAAGTACAAGTACAGTACGAAAAGTATTATACTTTTTGGTACGATGGCATAACTAATAGGGAGGTCCAGGAGAAGGCGAGGGGAAGTGAAATCAGAATACGAATCTTCTTTCAGCATCTTCGGTGTCTTAATATGTTCAGCGATGGAGTGGAGTGCTCTTCAAGCGTTTGCAGCCTACATCACTTCCTTCTCATTTACTTATTGTTGAGATTCCTCATGATTGAGTCCATTAAATTTAAGACCTTTATTGAGCACCTTTCATTGTTAGACCCAGTATATCTTAGCTGCATTTCTTGATAATTTGCTACAGCTAGAGAACAAATTCCGAACATTTTTTAAATGGTAACCCTTATGCTTAAGCTGAATATTTTCCGCTGTTCAATATTGAAATTAGTGTATGTATGTTTGCAGCTTTCGTTGAAATCGCGTCATCTAGCTGCGATTGCGAATCTCAATGACGAATATCAGTTGATTATTTCAAACTAAATGGAGTTCGCTTTTTTTTTTTATCAAACGACGATTGTGCTCGTTGAATGTTTGAAATTTCCACCAGTATTTTTAATTTATTCATTTTTATTATTCACAATATTCATGTTACAATCGTTCCCAGATCGGTTGGTTGTGTGAATCGGTGTTGTGGATTGTCGTAAGTTACCTATCAAGTTCTTGTGGCGATATAATGTTCTTTTAGTTTGTGATATCAGTGATAGATGATTATTTTTTCGGCTGTACCAGCCATGTTTTTTTTTTTCTATTCAGTTGACTTTTTTGCAATAGAGAGATTTCGAAATGAGAAAATGGGAAGGGATATTTTTCAAGTGCTGAAAGATGATTATCCTGTTGTATTGTTTTTAGTGCTTTTAAGACTCCCTCATTTTGAAAGTTGAAATGTGAATTTTGTATGCATATTTATTGTAATGGTAAAAAAGTTGTGGCATGAGTGGAATTATTCATGTTGTTTGTCTTAAATTCGCATAGGTAACAGGCAGTGGCCGTAATTAATTAATAAGTGACAGGCATTGGCTGTAATTAGTTGGTAAATCTATGTTTCTAATCGCAGTTTTTATTTATGCCGTTCAAAGGTACGATAGTAAACATTTTTTTGTCGCCAATATTTTGCTTTGTAGAAAAAGTTGTGTTGCAGTGGTTGGATAAAGTTTTTTCTTTTGAAATTGTCCTATCAAAATGTGTGAAGTGATTCTGGACGTCAGCATCCTTCTGAATTTCGTCCTTACGAATTTCATCCTTTTAGCACGAGAAATACCTAAGAACAACTTGTACTGAAATCATCCTTTGGCTGGAGGGGAAATGAATTGGGAGACATGTCTTGAGTTATGGTGCAAAAATGCATTAGAATCGCGAGTTCGCACAGATCTTCAGACCTCTTCAACCAGACCATTGGATTTTTACCGTCGTTCGTCGCAAGGGGTATTTACAGCGTGGTCATCTTACTCATACTTCCGCTTCTATAAGCTGAAATTTGACCAAGAAAAAAAGTTTACGCGCCTTAAAACGGAAGTATATTGTGCAAGGTAATCAATCGGTGGGGTAAGGATGAGGATTACATGTTTTAAGGAGTCCTACTGAGTTGAAGGCAAACGGTGCAGCTTTCTGCTTCTATCTCGAAACCGAGACCGAGTTTTATCGTTAGACTTGAAGGTCGCTGAACCATCCGTACTTTGAACTATCCTATAAGAAGACGCGCATGATCATCCGTAGTTTATCGCTGTCGGTTGCCCGAGGATGTTGGCCTTTCTATGGGAGGAAGTCGTTGTAGCAGAGAGAGTGTGTGTGTGTGGTGATGATATCGCGTGAGATATTGTTTAGAAGGTATATGACGTGATAGGATCGTCGTAAAAGAGCCGTTTGTAATGGAACTACAGGCATGCAAATGCACAAAGTCCCATGTAGATTTTATCCCGACAAACAAGATGCGCAATATAGCCTAAAATAGCAAAAAAAAAACATTTGTACTTCTTCATTTGAGTGTCCTTTTAGTAATCGGGGTTGAGTAAGGGAGCTACCATCGGGATTAGGTAGGGAGCTCACCGGTGGGGTTGGGTAGCAATTTTGTCTGTAATATAGGTTGACTGGGAAGATTGAGTGACATATTTTAATGCTTTTTGTAAATGAGGACAGCGTTCCATTTCATTATCGTCGTGTTTGACATAAATGAGAACGTCGAGCGGTGCAGCAAATTTGAATTTGTTCTGTAATGCCATCGTTCACTGTCATTAAAACTCTTCAAGACTGAACATTGCTCCTTAAATACGGAAAAGGGTATACGATGAAAACGTTCTCCAAAGATGCCATCGATCGTTGAAGTTAGCCTACCCGTTGAAAGCAGGTGCACAAAACAGTTCTGATCGATTCATATGTCGACGCAATAACGTACTTGACGTTTCCGGTCATGGTAAGAGTGCCGATAAGAGTGCAGGAAAAAGTGACATAGATAATTTTGGCCAATCAAATACTTCGGCAATCAAAAATTTAAACTTTACAACTTTCTACGAAATGCTGAAAAGTGCATTTGCAATGTGTGCAGCCTGCGCTGCATTGCGTTGCATTGCTTTGCATTTGCAATTCGAATTTCATAAAGAGATGCAACTTTTGTCAAATAAAGCCTTCAGGAATTTTGCAGATGGCACAAAAATTGATTCACTTCATTTGGCCTAACTCTATAACGAAATGATTCTTTTACGAGAAACAGAATCCCCAAATATAATATAATCATAGGAAAAGTATAAGTGCTTGTTTGTTTCGCATCGGGGTATCGGGCCAACTTTTCAGCTAATATCGATTGCGCTTTTTGAGCTCTGCTTAGCACTTTTTTAAATGATTCTTTGAACTAATCGGATGAGGGTTCGGAACTAAGAGTTTTCTTTTTTTTTTTTAAAAATTTAACGACCGTTCAGTTTCAAGATTAATAGTCGTGTACATTTTGGAGAGTAGCATCATATTCACTGTCCTTCAGATCATCATTATGTTTCATATAATGAGATTTTTATGACTCCCTTAAAAACTGAAAACAAACATTTGCTTTTAGAAAAAAAATTAACTCATATACGAGCGATAAGCATAAACAACTTAACTTCAATTTCAATTATCAATGACTTCATTCGATCTTGTAGTGGGGGTTAGAACTAACTTGTAAATTTGTCTCTGTCTTAAGAAGGTAGGCACCAATGAAATATGTGCTGAAATTATTGGTAAAAACCCTAAGTATACTTTTAACTACTAACGTCACTGTTAAAATTATTGCTGATTTTCATTTTTTCTCAATGACATTTCCTTAAAAAATAAAACAAGTGCGAATTCATTCGTCCTCATTCTTATATGTGGCAGATAATTCAATATTTCAAGGATATCGAATGGTAAATGTTGATTCTTTTAAAATTTTAATAATATAGATGAGCTGGTCGAGCAAAACTTCGATGAACAGTCACAAAATATCGTAGTGAAAGAGCGCCCACATGAATGTTGCATATGCAGAGAAAGTAGTGGTGGTGATAGTGATGACAAGTGGAAAGACTTGGGTTCGACTTGTGTCGACGAGAAGTGAGCTTTTTGCTTGTGTTGTTTTTACTTGCTTGGAATCGTACTTCTTGTTACGTTTTGCTAAGATAACTTAAGCCCCTAATGAAAATAGAACTTCTTTTTAAATTAATATAATGGCTTAGAACGATTCGATTTTTCCTCATTTTAAATTCGGTTTTAAACTATACTTTGTAAGGTTCCTTTCTATACCGTTTATATTTCTTTTCTCTTCTCTTATCTTTCTGCTCTGTATTTTCTACGACCAATTTTTAATGCTTTCTCGGTTTTGCGTCTTAGCTGCCGGTCATGAAAATTCACACGAATGGAGTAGTTGTGAATCATATAATAGGAGCAGAAATGAGGCGCATGGAAAAATATTGCTCTTCGTAGATGACATACAACTTCTGTACATGTGTGAAGAAAGAAATGAACCGAATGTGGCGGCGAGTCCGATAGAAGAAGATAGGAAAGAAAACATGAAATATCTGACAAAAGTTCTAGAGATGAAAATAAGTGAGTCAAAAACGCCATCACCAGATTTGGAAGACCTCGAGCTGGAAAGCGCTTAGCTAGTTGGGCCATTCTGAAGAGTTGTGGAGAACAAATAACTGTCAGAAGTAACACTCGTAACCTAGATCTATATCTAGACGGTAGCCTAACCTTCCGAGCCCACTTTAATAACGTGTCCCGTTCATGTTCAAAGCTCCTCTACCATATAAAGGCAATAGGGCAATACAAGAATACGAAATGCATAACCATGTTAATGAACGCCTATTTAGTCCCTAAAATCAGACTATTTCTGCCGATCACCACGACAGCAACAAAAAAAGATCTTAAAGTACTCCAACGAGTCGCAAACCACGCAGTCAGAATTGTTCACAACCTTTAAAAATTCGAACGCATTGGAGAACATGAAGGTCAATACAACTGAGGAGATATTTTAACACTGAGCAGTGCGGAATTTAAAGTAATGGCAAGAACGTAAAAAATGGCTAACTTAGTGAGAAGTTGAATAATATGCTAACAAGAACAACTCATGACCGAATGATGCGCGAAATGTACACCTGTGAAACATTGCGGACAAATTATGGCCAGAAAACGGTGAGATACCGAGCGAGTGCTTTCCTCAACGCCTTGTTGCCTTTTAAATGGGTAATGATACGTTTTGATATAAAGATGTCGTATACAGAGAAAATGTACACTTAAGTGAACGATCCTTTTGACCAAACGATGTGCATATCACGAAGTGTTTCTTTTTATTGGCTTCACAATAACTTTGTATTGTTGTAAAGGTACGTTTTGCCTATCCAGCAAAGAAAGAATTCGATTCGATAGAAAACATAGGAAACTTGCAAACTTTGAATCTTATAGAAGGGAAGAAGAATAGGAACGAGCGAGGATTATCGATATTTCAATTAGTCGTTTCTTCCGATGTTCATTTTTGGAATATGAGATTGCTTCGGAAGTAGTTTTCAAACTGTCGTTTCACGCCTCACTCCAAACCCTCGGTCGAACTACTGCGGCTCCTTAGTGCAGTGAGAGTGCAATGAGTCTTTATTTTTGTTTTAGCGTTTTACCCTTTTAGCCGATCTTTGATGTTTATATTTTGCGCATAGACAACCGAAAATCCATCTCCACTTCACTTACACCTCGACCTTCAAACGGCTTCTTCAAACCACGTTACGTAACGCTATGCTAACAAGGTCAAGCTCATTCGCACTTGGCATTAGGCCAAAAGAGCGGAGCGTTAGCTTGTCCGGCTGGTTAGTGCGGCGGCAGTAGCGTTTCGGGATGAGGCCCAACAGTGAAGTCTAACAGCTGGCAGTGAGAAGCGTCACAGCTAAACATAGCAGCAACAGCAGTAGCAGCAGCAAGTATGTCAAGAGCGAGCGTGTGCGTGCGTGCCACTGCTTTACGAGCTTAACCAGCTGCCGCTGTCGGCCAAGCGCCTCGCGCTATCGCTTTTTAACAAACCTTTTGCCAGCCTAAGCCATTAACTTGTCTCGGCTTCTTATCTGTTGGTTGCCCTTCTTACCTTTTGCCCTCACCCATATTCTTGAATTTTTCACTAAATTTAACTTTGATGGGACTTTTTCTTGTTGCGAAATTCAGTTGAATATCCAAAATGTATAAGTATTCGTGATAGGGCTTTTCGTTATTACGGTGTGCTTTATCTTGTTTTCGGCAAGAAAAGGGTGAAAAGCGTAAGGGTGAGGGCTAAGAGTTATTTGGTTTTACAGAATATGCCTGCTAAGGATATTTTAGATCACTCGTTTAGCAGAAAGAAAGAGAGCTTGGTAACGATACCTACAATAAATCTTGTGAAGATATTGAAAAATTGTCCGTTTAGTCAAAGGAAGGCAAAACTGATAGCAATGATCGCCTATGATTATTACTTTATAAGCCTATAGGCCATTGTTGTGCCTAACATCAGTTGCTTACTCCAACTTTTTCGCTAATAACATTTTATAAATTTTCGAGACACTTTTTTAAGAGAAGTCATTAAAAGAGAAATTTTCGGTAATATTTAATTATCTTAATTATTGTTTACATCCCTACACAAACCTACAATAAGACTATATTTAAAATACTTAAAAAGTTTCGCTGTGACGCATTTCATCAGTTTTTTTTTGCCTTTTCAAAGGGATAATATCGATCATATTTAATTCCTGCTCAACGCTACGCATGCCAATTACCACTTATAGTTCCTATACACTGTATATTTTTTCATACATGTAATTTTCGATGAGAAAGAGAAACGAAAAAGAACATAAGCTGTATTTATTCTTAGCCATTCATCGTTTTGCGATCAATCATTATCGTTTTTGAATCGTTCGCATTTGATAACATTTTAATTGCGACTCTTCTAACTGTACCTCTCTCATTAATTCTCAATCATTTTTATTATTTTAAGTGAACTACATGACATTTTCATGATTTCTAATGAATTTAAATTTTATGCTATAAATTTGGAGTGCTATTTAAAGTATATATATATATATATATTTGTATATATTTTAAAGTATATTTTTCGTCTCATCAATCAGTATATACGATTGTGTTTTGTTTTTGTTGCGAACATTTATACAATACTTTGTATTTGTACAACTAAACTAACTATGTAACAACTATAGAGAAATGCAACGAACGTACACCTATATTGATTGTACTGAACGTTAACAATTGGCTTAATCCGTTTAGCAAACAAAACAATGAGATGAAAAGTACTGCTTTATTTGTCGATTGTATTACGGATTTTTGGTTCAGTTTTTCGATTTAAAAAAAATGTCAAAGACTATTCGTTATGCCATCTGTTTTGGAATTGGTGGAACCGAGATTTTGAGGTGCCATAATATTGCAATAACCAAATTCAAAATATTAAATGCAACGGCTTATCAATTTCTCATATTGGCCAAAAATGTTGAAAGGGGGAGGGGGACGGGAGGGGGGGGAAGGGGTTGCGGCTTATAAAAATTGAATAATATATAGCGCATAATAGAAGAAATTATTGCAGTCTAACAAATGGTCAGGGTTTTGCTTTTTTTGCCGATGATCGAACTTCAAATGTCCGAATGTATAGAAAGTCATATGAAATCACAGTTGCTTGTTCAAAAAATGGTGCTTAATTTTTCTTCTGATGTTGCTAAGTGAAATCGCAACTCTTATGCCGTTTGTCGACCGGAGGAGATGAGCGAGGCAGGGGAGAGGTGGAGGGAGGGTGAAGGTAGCTAGACGCTATAAGGACTATCAGTACATATTGTTACTTTTTTTTACAGGTAACAATAAATATTTGATACCAGTAAAGCTGTTGTATTGTTGTAAGTCAGGCAAAAATTTGACGGAAATAAACGATTTCGTTGTATTCATTTGTGATAATTTTTCTCTGAATTATTTTCCATGATGAAAAAATTTTTCATCTAGTTGGTTGTTTTTTTTTTCCAAATTTTTAACAAATGACCTATTTTCGAGTATGTGAAACGGAAAGAAATGCATCTTTCCGTGTGGGTTAGATAAGTGAGTGGCAGAGGTGGGCGCTAGCAAGTGGGAGGAGTGTTTTAAGCTCGCATTAATCTTCGCTCGATTCATCCGAGCCATTTGACAGTGTTCATGCACTTGAACTCTCCTAAACGCGCCGCTGTTCTCGGCTTACCTTTCGTATTGGAGTTTATTCACGTTTAGCTTTTTGCTAGTTCCTCAATGAAAAGACGATAAGGAGGTAGGCTGTGCGTCATTTCCGCCGTTCAGCATTTCATCCATCGCGCATTTCCGCCGGCGACATTTTAGCCACCGCGCACTTTCACCATGCAGCAATTACGTCATAGTGATGTTTATATATTCTGCGATATCACATGTTGTTGGAACAGCTGTCTATTGTCGAAATATTCCCTCATTGAAGTGTTTAAGTGCAGGTGTCCAGTGATGAAAATAACCCGACAAAAGGGAGGAAGCATGGATGTGGTTTTCCAAAACAATAAAAGATGCTACCGTATGCTTTTTTAGTACCAAGTATTATCCTTCCTTAAAGTCATCCCTGTACTTCTTTCTACGAAACTGTCCAACGTCTAATGGCCTATAAAATCATGGTTGTCATTATGAATGTTTCGATTGGTGTCTTATTATGATTTTGACTATCCTTCTAATGAGATAAATTTAATCAGTAACTTCGAGCAATAAATTTAATCAGTAACTCTGTTATACTGGAACTAGGAATATGGAATGCTCACTTTATTTTTATTTTTTAAAAGCAAAAAAATATAAATCTTACCTTTTAAGTAACTTCCTTTCTCGGCCGCTACCTGCGGGTGACAAAATGAAAATACAATATCAAGATCGAAACAGTTAATACGCCATTTGATGGTCTTAGCATGCCATCAAGAGAATTGTTTGATTGTTTGAATTTTATATGGATGCGAGTCACATATAAGTAAGCAGAGAGATTTTTTTTGCGCGTTTCATATTCACAAAGAGCAAATACTATAGAGTTCTATTTTTAACGGTGACAATACATGTGTGCTTAACGGCTTACATATGTTTTTATAGTTGGTGCATGCAAACATTGCGCAATACGAATGCTTTCTTTTCTTTTCTTTTCTTTTCTTTCGCTTTTTCCATTTTTCTTAAATCTTTCTTCGTCGATCGTTACGGTTCTTTTGATCGGTTTGTTAGCAATAAACGTTCTTGTTTGATATTGCTCATTTATTTTCGTACAACAGCGATTTTCGTTTCTCGGCACAATGTTTAAATAAATTGACGAGCGCCTCATTCAGAAGAATATCATGTTTATTTTAATTACCGTAATCTCGCGAGTAAAACTTTCAGGGGTTATAAATCTCCGGGGGATTTTATCGAGTGAAGATGTGTGTTCATTGAGAACGGTTATTTCACTCTTCTTCTTTCCATCCCTTCCTCC
>JPKZ01002147.1:268850-280564 GCA_000803305.1 Toxocara canis
GGGAGGGGTGGAAGGGCCTTGCCAGTTGATGACCTATTGAATTGCGGCTGTCCACAGAGTTCCACAGTGCGCATCAAAACACATCCTTCTCTCGTTCGCGTTGCTTTTGCTCGAGAAAAATAAACGAAAACAAAATGCAGACTTTTGGATTGAATAGGACATTGATGTACGTTTTTAAACAAGTTTGCACTCGGCGCAGATCGAACTAAAATTGTACCGAGCAGCGCTTTGCGCTATTTTTAGGAAGACGTGAAGTGAGAAATTTAACGATTTTTACTTTTCGAACTTGAACTTTAACTTTTTTGAAGTCGAATTTTTCTTTTGAATTCAATTGGTCTAGACGGTCACATGGAGAGAGAGAGAGCCAGAAAAAGATGATTAGCTAATTGTTCGAATAGTTTTTGTCTGCCTGTCTGTCTGCTCGTCTGTTCACCCATCATTCGTTATCTCCTCATTTCGTCCTCCTCACGTCGACAACAGACAGACAACAGTTTTTCGTACTCTGAATACATTAGGAAATTCGCATTTGCATAATCAAAAAAAAAGTGTTCTCTGAGGCGGAATTATTTAAATGTTGTAATTTTTCTGATGATAGATCATTATGGATGGTAAAACCTTATATCTTGTACTCGACTTCTGCTAAAATTAGTATTAATAATTGATCTGGTAGAAATATTGAATGGAAATGCTCGTATGATTCGAATTTTACAGCAGTGATAAATTTTTGAAATTTTTTAAGTTCCACGCTTAAACAAAGGCAAAAATTCAATGAATGAGCGAGTGGCTTATGTAAAATGGAATTGGAAGTTTTGGAATTGATTATGCGCTTTTATGATCCTTTAATTCGAACGTTAAAATACGTTTAATATTAACAGTTTGAAAGACCATCATTGTATTGTAATACTGTTGTGAATTCTTTTTTTTTTGCTTACTCATTCCCTATTAAAATTTCAGTATATGTTATTTTTATTTGGCAAATTCCAATAGCTATTATGGTGCCTGAAATTATTGATTAATAAATTTAAGGATAAAATTTTTTTTTAATACTGTAACAATGGAAAGACTGAAAAAATGAAATTCTGAAAACTGAACTTTCATAGATTTTGACTCAGTAACTGTCTATGAAAAATCACTAAGTCCGCTTAAAATTGTCTCGTTTTTGTTGCTCTCCAATTGAAATATCTGAAAGGATATGACTCTTGTGGCCCCATCTTTTAAAGTTCATTTTTTCATATAAGAAAATTGAAAAGCTTGTCATGTTCTATTTTTCATAGAAGAAAATTGAAGAGCTTTTCATCTATCTCTTATTTTAAATAATAAAAGAAAAACAAAGAATCATCAAGTGATCTACAGCAGCCGCCCGGTTAAGTTTCTTGCCGTGAACACATTTTGCCTTCACTTATCCCAGAAAATTTTCTAATATTCTTTAGCAAATTTTTGCGTTAAAAAAAAAACGATCCGTACAGAACGTATCCAAGAAATTTTCGCTTACCTTTTATTATTTTGCCGAAATGGAGTTTTTAAAATTCATTGCTTTTATTGTTTCTTTGATTGCGTTTGTTGGCATCTCTTTCAAGCCATTAGAATGAAAGCGCTTTATCGATGTTTTGTTTGCAGCTTTTAGTTTTTTTTTAAATATATTAGTAACAATTACTTTTTTTGCTTTTCCAATATTACTCTTAATTTTTTTTAATCATTCTTAATCACATTTTTAATAGGCATATAGTAAATGCCTTTATAAAATGTTTGATATAGGAGTGATAAATTTTGTAGAATCCCTCAATTTTGAAACTGTTGGCTGTGACTTTTTTGACTGATACGGATCTTCACTCGTTTTGAAAGTTATCATAGCAAATTTTGAGGGATTACTGTCTTCAGATATCGCATGATATTTGACTGTTCCCTGTCATGAATTCGTCTCGCACAATTTTTTGTTGATTTCATAAAAGCGTTTTATTTTTCGGTCAAATTCAAACGCTTTTAATAATCGATGCAGCCGATAACCCTGCCCACGCATGATTGTTCTAACCAGTTTCGGAGCGCCTGGTTGTCAGCCTGCTGGCGATCCGTCGGGGAAGCAACCGGGAATCGAAGCCAGGTCTTCCAGGTCTCCCCGCATACGAAGCGAGAGCTCTCCCACTGAGCCACTACCCGCCTAGCTTTTTGAAATTTAAAATAAGCACGATATTTATGGCTTTCATTAGTGAGAACTGTGAGGGGGTATGTAAATGGGCTAATGACATGGCTTATTTATTTTAAAAAAATAAGCAGAGAATAAGCGTAATCAACAAAGCGAAACATTTTCACTGAATATTATGGCCTTATTGGCATGGAATCGTAATCGAATTTTCGGTTTAAAGAAACCAAAAACCGATTTTTACTGAAAAAAAATCCTTCCTAGAAGTTAACAATCGGTGTGAAGTTTTCTTGACCCAAACTTGCTTGCTTTTTGTTGTTTTGCTTGCGGAACTGGTTCCCACACGAAGAAATTTGTTTGCTTTGTACGTTTATCGAAAACGTTTATGCGGATCGATGAGTTTTTCCTTAATGCTTGCGATTAACCGATCATATACAATATCTTATTGATATATGTATATATGTATATATGTATGTATCGTTTTCCTGAACAAACCGATGAAGGGCAACAATTTTCTTAAAACCAACAACTGAGATTTTTTGAGTAATTTTGCGGAACATCATTTTCAACCCAACTGATTAAAGAAGACCCTTTTGGTTAGACGGTGATGGCAGAAGACCATGACGAAACGTCAAGAGAACTATCTGGCGAGGGGGGAGGATCTTAACAAGAAAAAATAAAATAGGCGAATCACTCCGCTCAAAGTCCTTTCACTACATACATCATTTTCTTAGACTCAAAACGATGACATATTTCATTCTTCGAAAAGCGTTTCGCAACAAAACAAGAAATTTTTTCTTAAGATTTGATTCTTCGATTTGAGTGTGCAACGAACTCATCGTTCCAGGGTTTTGAAATTTTTTTAAACGTTTAAATTTTTCTAAACGTTCTCCGAACCATTGAGTGGCAAGAGATGACGGCATTGTCTTTCTATCAAAAATCACTGATAACGTTAATAGAGAATAATCATGCATACTAACACTTTTACTTCCAAACGTCATAATTGTAAACCCTCTCTGTTTGTCTAGCCTCTTCGTAATACGACAATGAAATTCATTGTGTAAACGAGTTGAAACGTTTCGCATACATGAATCACCGGAATACTATGCGAAAAGCTTCTGCTTTTTAAGCGTTTTATTTTTATACAACTGAGCGATCGTTTGCTTAAAGATGTTCTTATCGTTTATTTCTGTTCAATGGACGAACAAAAATGATTGACTTAAAGAAAATGGAATTCAAAACCTTCACTCCATCCTAATGCTCAGAAGGTCTTTCATTTTTTTTTACAAAACTTGCTGCATTTTTTTTTCGGCTAACCATTGCCAGTTGCAGTAGTTTGAATGATCGCGATCAGTGACCCATTTCAGACATCTTAACCCTACCGTCGATCACGGTAAATTTTTTTTTGCGAGTTAGCAGCGTTCCAGCGAGTTTTATCATTAAAACACTGAATTGATGTCACATTACATTTTTTTTCGGCTAACCATTGCCAGTTGCAGTAGTTTGAATGATCGCGATCAGTGACCCATTTCAGACATCTTAACCCTACCGTCGATCACGGTAAATTTTTTTTTGCGAGTTAGCAGCGTTCCAGCGAGTTTTATCATTAAAACACTGAATTGATGTCACATTTCACTATCGTTGAGTAACCGTTTGGAATACTTTAACATCTAAGCAAGAACCGGCCATAGTGCTCAGTAACTGATAGTCCTTCTCAACCGGGTAGACAAGGAAGTTATGGGGTATGGGCAGAGGGTTCTGGAGCTAATGTTGCCATTCAGAAGCCGGGGGGGGGGGGGGCAATTTAAGCTTTTTTCCTTCCACAACTTTGTACTCCTAGTGTCAATTTTAAGTGGTTGATTAATTGCGAAGATCGAAATAGATGTGCACTAATGAGGGTTAGTCATACAGAATAACTGAACTGACTGAAATCGACTAACCGGTAGTATCCAGAGATACTCATTCAAATTGTTTTCCAATTTCCATTTTTCGAAAGAGCAGCGTAATTCATAGAAGCAGCGGACAACCATGATTATTCATTCACTAGTAATTCTTCTTAGAAATAATGCTGAATAATGGCCAACAAATACTGTGGTCACTGATGGGACTCAGATCCAGGCTGCTCGGCTTTTCAGGCATTTATGTATTGTGCTTATACATTAGCATTACTTAACTATAGCATTACAACTGCCAAGAATGAATTGAGAGGACATTGCGGAGTTACTCAGGAGTCTAATTGAGAGGACATTGCGGAGTTACCCAGGAGTCTAATTCAGGGTTCACTACTTCTTTTTGTTCTCACATTGGTGCTTTAGCATTAATCGAGTTATACATCAAAAATGATTATATTGCGCAGCGGGCGTGTTGCACGACACACGCGCACACACACACGCACGCACACACAAACGCACGCGTACACGCACACGCACGCACCCAGCACACACGCACACGCACACGCGCACGCACTCACATATGCACACACAGACACAACGCACACAATACACACAACACACACACAACGCACACAATACACGCAACACACAACACGCGCAGCACACACAACACGCGCAACATAAACGACACACAACGTACACAACACACACAACACACACAACGCACACAACATACACAACACACACGGCATACACAACACAACATGCACAACACACGCAACATACACAACACACACAACATACATAACACACACAACAAACAGCACACACAACATACACAACAAACACAACACACACGCAACACAACGCACACAACACACACACACACACACATACACACATGACTCCGTCGCCCATGTGCCAGTCGCAAATCGATGTGCTACTATTCTTCTAATGGTTCTATTTACTAAATGCCGCTACTCTGAGTTCCTTCCCCATCTCTTCCACCCCTCCCCCCACCCCCTTCATAGTGGAAGCCGCTTGCAATTCCTTCTTAGAACTTAGTCGTCCTTCACCTACCATGTGGAAGACCATATGTTCACCATATGTATGGTCCACCACCAATTGTGCAGGGCCATTTTTTTGCTTGTTGTTCGACATACACAGACTTTCAAGGCAAAAAAGTCATGAAATATTACATTGTTAACGGCTTGATGGTATGGCCGCCTCTGTTTTAAGTGCCGAGTGAATTACGTCATGAAATCCGCTGAGTATAATGCGATATAATCAGTTGCGTTGATCGACTCAAAACGAATAAAGAGATGAGCGCTTGAGTACAAGCATACCTATTTTGAACTTTTAGAAGTACAAACGTGCCTGTTTTAAATATTTGGAACGCTTATTGCATGTCACATCAACCGGTTTCATTTGTTGTTTCAAAAAATATTTAATCGAGATATAAATATTCTTTTTTTTCTTCTGCTTCTCCATACTTTCAGCGCCTAGCTTATTATAAATGGTTCTAAAAGCCCGAATTCATCTCGATTTTCAACTCTCCAATTGGTTAGCTACCGAAAAGCAATTTTAAAAAATTGAAATATTATTGAAAAATAGATGGTTAGTTGATTTTAAACGCATATATGAACTTGTTCGAAACGAAACGTGACAGAGACTACGAGGCACAACAAAGTATTTCAGATATAAGCTATGAACTATTTTGTGGATCTGTTAAAAATTATTATTCACTATTCTTAACAAAATATTTCGTTATGTGCGTATGCATTTTTATTTATATGAAAAACGATTGTTATGCGTTCTAGATACGAAACTGTTTTGTTGCGTATTCATTTGAAGCGACAAAACGATACTTATTCTTATTCGTTCGTTCCTCATTTTTATAGAGCTTTGTGCGCGCATGGCGTATTTGTGTTTCTGAGGGCGATAATTGAAACATTTTCGACGATATAGGTCTATCCTTCTGAAAATTATCATAGCAGATTTTTTCGTTCGTTCAGTTTAACAGACAGTTCACATGATGGTTGCGCGTTCTCTGGCATGGTTTTTTTTTATCGCGGCTCATAAAAACATCCTATTGTTACTTCGTACAGTGTTACTTCAGAATTTCTTCTTTGAAAGTACAACTTCTTTGTTGTTCTTTTTAGTTATCAGTTGATATAGGAATCATATCAGTGATGTATGAGAGCTATTTATCGTATAGGTACGTTGTGTAGGTCTTTTGTGGCTCCGAACTATACACATCTTTTATTTCCATGCTAAACTGGTTAAATTGCCTCGTCTGGTAATTTTGTTAAGTGAGAGTGTTTGTAAGTGTGAATGACGAGTTGTCTGAAGAAGGAAACAACAATTGCCAAATGTTGCTATTGTGTAATTATGGAAGGCTCATTCAGAGAGTATTAAAATGGGATCATTCAGAAGTGCAGCGGCTCGAAGTGTCTATTTTTGGTGGTCATTCTCTTGATCTCGGTGGATTAGATTGATCGCTTGCGAAATATGAGCATCAAATCGTCATTTTAATCGAGAATGGCCACACATATTGGCTATTTTCTGCGATATGCTACGATCCCGCGGCGTAGTTTACATGGTTCCATACTCTCCGGCATACGTTATGCGTCTCGAAATCTATGATATAGTTTATAGGTTTCCATACTCAGTGGCATAATTTATATGGATCCGTACTGTTTCCATTGGTACATATGATTTCATACACCATGGCGTAGCTTATTTACCTGCGTACCATTTGGTATAGCTTATATAGTTCTTTATTGTTTGGCATGAATTTTTAAGTTTTCATCCACTCTTGTATATTTTATACAGTTGCATACTCTGCGGCGTAGTTTATGCGGTTCCATACTTCAGCGTTGTATCTTTCACGTTGTACCTCCCATCCCCTATTCCGTATTCATTCCTTACTTGTTCTCACTCATGTCACTGCATTTCACGAGTGTATCTTTGTTTGGAACTAAATCTATCTTCTTATCCAAATTTCTCAGCCGTTTTCCCACATATTCGAAATTGAAATTGTTGAAGAAATTGATGATACATCTCATCTGTGGTCTTACTGATTGCAGATATACTCAGTGCTATAATAATTAGAACGACAGTTGTAGTAAGACTTCATTAGCTTACTACAACAAACTACAGCGTGCGGTTTGGCGCATATTTTTAGATATTTTCGTTTCATATCATTTCCAGAAATACGCTATCATTCTGTGAAAAAAAAAGTTAGTGTTTGGCATGTGTAATGCGTGGAATTCTGTATATGCCTTCATTAAGACGATTTTTTAAGGTGTTCGTCTGTATCGTAGTTGAAAAGCACAAAACGATTGGAAATTGAACTTTTATTCATCAAATTTTGAAGGCTTAATCCAAGGGAGCAACTCAAAGTAGACAAGCAGTCTTCGTTGCAACCGTCATTTCCTCAACGTTTTTTTGCACGATTCCATATCCCCTTTATTTATTTTTTTCATGTCCTTTTTTTATTCCATATCTAGTCGCGCTTGTTCGAGCCATCGTCTGCACCATTTTGAGATGACTGCAATTTTGCAATATATTTTTTTTAGACGAAGCGATATTGGCGTAGCTTTGTTGCATTTGAGCGAACTTAGCTTATTAATAGTTTTTGCATAAAGTTCGAAACTTTTTAAAATTAAACGAGAATATAAAGATTTTTCGAAAGCGAATTGGCATTAAAATGCGATTTTAAACGACTAAAGACTTTAGTTTCGTAATTTTCGATATTCGTTTCTGGTGACTGCTTCCCGTGATAGCCGTCATTTTATGAAGAGATGTTTGGTTAGCTGTACCCGTCCAGGAAGTGCTTAAACGGAAACAACACTTCGTCGATCGTCAAGTACGGTGTCCGAGAATGGTGTTCTCGTTTTGTTTTTCATCAGTTCACTCGAATTTGTCTCCGTTATCTAATATTATTATTAAAATCGCTTCTGCACATTACTTTAGTTTTTTTCGCCTATTTATTCACAGCCTATACAACCATGCATTTAAGCGACGTACAACTGTTGTGGAAAAGTTGACACTGACAAACAGAACGAACGACACTGACAAACAGAATGAATTGTTGTTTGGAATTCGTATAATAATAGAATGATGATTTCATTTTTTCGTTTCTTGTTCATTTACATATCTTACCACGCTAAACAAAAGTCTCTGAGATGGTAGAAATTAACTGCTTTACTTAACATTTCTAAAATTAACCTTATTTTTTCAAAATGAATTAAAGAAAGACGACATTTAATGAAAAGAAATTAAGCAATAAAAATGACTTAATCGGTGGGTATTGGGTGAGGCTGTGTGCGATGGAAGTGTCATAAAGCTTAAACAATCGATTCAAGCGAATGCGTTCACGGTTGGCTTGCATTCCCCGTTATTCGAAGTTGCCTCTAGCAGACTCGAGCCATCAATTATATTATTGATCGTTGGGCGTGCGCTCGGTCGGTCAGTCGGTTGGTCTATGAGATCCATAGCTGCAATTAGGATTGCATTTTATGATGACTGGCGTTTGTTTTTTTTTTGCTTTTTTCGTGCTCCTCTTTCACAAATTTTGCAATGTGTAATGACATATTATGGCGATATGTTGTCTGTGCAAGCGTTAAGGCCAGCCTGTCGAGTAGTTTCTTCACCTCGGCAATCACCGTAATCTGGGCTGTGAAATTCGGCTAGTATACTCTACACCTCAGGTTCATCCTCTATATCCAATTTCAAATGGTTCTTAATGGATTTTAGCCACTTGGTTTGCCTACCTCATTCAGTGGTTCCCAAAAAGCGACTCCTTCGTACCACAATTTGTATAAGCGATCGAGATGGATAAAACTTGAATGCTTCTCGTTTGCTAGCAGTTGATGAGATCGGCTGTTGTGACGAATGAGGTTGCCAAAAAAAGCTGCTATGAGATATATCACCTAACTGGTACGCAGACCTACTTTTTTTTGAACGCAATTTTATGGGTGGTTGCTATATGGCAACGATACATATAAGCATCATTGCCTTAAAGATTAACAATGCTCGCATATCGCATGTGCTTGTTTAGCTCTTCTCTTTACTTCACATCACTTAAACTTTTTCCTTTCGTTTGATTTTCTCCGCTTTATTTTAGTTTACTTTAATCAACAAAACATCACTTTGTATGAAGAAGAAACTCATATATTTTAATTCGATGTTCTTGTTGGATTTCTTTTAGCTGTTCTTGGCATGTTTCGCTGCTTTCTTGACCGCTGGAAAGGCTCCAATTTTACGCAGATCGCTTGTCGTCATATTCTAACTGGTCACTCTTACATTGCTGTAGTTGATTGAGCACTTAATATAATTGGCGCTTGATTGAATTCTCGGATAACGAAAGCGGATTGTATAATCGAACACCGTACAAAGCAATGCTTTCGAAAATATGACGTTTTCTTGAATGTTAAGACTGTATTGAACAGAAAATCATCCCTTGAAAAGCTGTGACAAATTTAACACAATGGGCATCATCTGTCCAAAAAATACGGTAAATTTGTCGACACTTAGGTTTATATGACGTCACATTACAACAGATTTGATGGCTGTGGAGAAAACATGGCTGGGTTAGAGTGGAAAATATATCGATGCAAAAAAGTCAATAGTGCCCTTTTTTTTGATTCGTAATTTGAAGTGAGCGTGTCGTTAGGGTTGTTTAATCGTTCGACCATTATGCGGTTAAGCGTGTTCTATACCTACGAGGAACAGAGAGAGAGAGAGAGGGGGAGGTTGCCCTCACCTTGTAAAAGATTAGAGCGCCGCGCAAGGCAATCGCAAAAACCCTTTCCCCTCTTTTCGTTGCATCGTTGTCGCACTAAATCAAACGTAAACGTTTCCTTTCACCGATCATTCGCTTTGACGTTTTGTAAACTATTACTCCCGTGCTATCGCTGTATTGCTGTGTCGCAGAACGTCCGTTTTCATCGTAAAAATAAAACTTAAGGTGAGCAAGCGAGGGAGGAAGGGAGGGTGAAAGAGGTGTAGAGCGCCGCGCAAGGCAATCGCAAAAACCCTTTCCCCTCTTTTCGTTGCATCGTTGTCGCACTAAATCAAACGTAAACGTTTCCTTTCACCGATCATTCGCTTTGACGTTTTGTAAACTATTACTCCCGTGCTATCGCTGTATTGCTGTGTCGCAGAACGTCCGTTTTCATCGTAAAAATAAAACTTAAGGTGAGCAAGCGAGGGAGGAAGGGAGGGTGAAAGAGGTGTAGAGCGCCGCGCAAGGCAATCGCAAAAACCCTTTCCCCTCTTTTCGTTGCATCGTTGTCGCACTAAATCAAACGTAAACGTTTCCTTTCACCGATCATTCGCTTTGACGTTTTGTAAACTATTACTCCCGTGCTATCGCTGTATTGCTGTGTCGCAGAACGTCCGTTTTCATCGTAAAAATAAAACTTAAGGTGAGCAAGCGAGGGAGGAAGGGAGGGTGAAAGAGGTGTGTACAGTGTGCTGATGAGGTGGAAACTTGAGGTAAATAAATGGAGATACATCGCTTCTCCTCCTTTAATACGTATAAAACGATGCAGAAAGCGAGTCACACAATGCTGGATAACCAAATAGGGCGTGACAGTGGCGGTTTTTTATGGAATAGCACAAGTTGATAACACATCAGACTCCTCTATTATTTCTTTCTTAGCTTCCTCGTTTATTTATCATTTCTTCATCATTCATTGAATTTTCCTACTGATTATATAATAAACTATGCGCGTGTGAATAGATAATACGATTTACAATACAACTTCCTGCACTCGCTTTGAGCATAGAGAGCATAGAGAGACTGTTGGCGTCCATTTCGCCCAAAATTTCCGGTTCGTTTTCGCAAAACTGTTCACTTTTCGTACAAAAACTCGTCTTTACCGCCAAGTGATATTTCATGAGTCATAACTTATCCGCAAATTTATAAATCATGATCCTGTGTTGTTTGAGGATTCTTACCATGCACAGATTATGTTTGCCAAATTACACAATAGTAACTTTTCTCGTTTATGAGTTAAACTATTGGACAAACCGACAAACAGAGAGACACAGAGATAAACAGACACACACATTCAGACATTGTGGTCCCACGAGATGCTTCCACGGTGGTGATAAGTACATAAGAAGCGTATTTCGTCTATAGTTATTTTTTAAAGCGTTGACTTAAAGCTTATAAATTATAATTGGAAATGCTTCATAAAATTTAAAAATTTTTCTTTAAAAAAAATTACATTCGAAACCTTGCGTGTGGTTTCGTGTAAATATCAAATGCTCAGGAAGTTTTACTTTTTCGCCAAAGCTTTTGTGAGAATTTGCTCTCTATCCTTGCGTCTCAAAATGCTTTGTACTCAGAAATGCTTATAATCGTCAACCTATTAGCATTAAATAGCAGCTGTCTCTTTGTGCGCACTCGCAGAACACATTTTGAAATCCTCTATCTGAACTGCCTGTGTTCACTTCGTTTCAAATACTTTTTTTTTCAGCTAAAATTAGCTGAGCTTGAAACGTCAAATACTGTCCAGCTTTCTAGCTAGCACCACCTTGTTGAAGGCTTTTGAATTGCAATGAGGGATTTTTGATGATATGACGATTGTCACGTGATGTACTTGTAAACAGTTCATCTTCGTGCACGTTTAGCTGTATAAGCAAATCCACCGCTAACTGATGAGCCTCAG
>JPKZ01002147.1:280628-309617 GCA_000803305.1 Toxocara canis
CGTCGAGAACCTTAATTGTGTTTAGTAGATTTTTTTCATTTTTTGCCAAAGATCCTTTGAAAAAAAATTCTTTTTGCTAAAAATATCTGAGATTGTTGACAGTTGAAAAAAAAACAATTGCTGGCAGAAAAAAATTCGGTAATTGATTTTTTTTCCGTTAACATTTTCACTTGTAAAAATGATCTAGTGATGATATCGTCTTGAAGTGGTTAAAAACTTAAGCATAAGGTATTGACTCAGGATCGGTAATAGACGTTTCTAAAAAATGAAATTACCGCAAGAATCTGAATAAGATTGAAATTTCGCAATGCTTTGAAATTTCGCAATGCTTTGAAATTTCGCAATGCTTTGAAATTTCGCAATGCTTTGAAATTTCGCAATGCTTTGAAATTTCGCAATGCTTTTGATTAGAGTCTTAAAGACTGATGAAGAAATTGTTCGGCAACGACGCTATTATTAGCGAATAACTATGGTCGATGCACGGCTAAAAATAGACCGTAAATGTCCGCTGAAAATTAACGTCACGAAAAATGATTGCAATTTTCGCTGCGAGAAATTGTTACTTTCAAAGTGAGCAATTTTGTAAATATTATTTCTTCACCATATGATAGATTAGTAGTTCAACGAAGTGCAAACGTTCCATTATAACGTAACCAATAAAGACGAAAAATTTCATCTCAAAAAATATGACTGAAGTAATGAAGTCGATTTCGTTCAATACTGATAACTTACCTCAAAGTTATGCATATCGCGAATAAGCTAATAGTTGAAGCATCTAAGCAAATAAATTGGATTTTTAATCCAATAAAGAAAAAAAACAACTTAATTCTCGCTGATTTGGAATAGAAATAGAGCTGACTGAAAGTATCGATGTTGAGTAGATATTTAGTAGTTTTGAAAATTTTAATCTCCTATCGGTTCCATAAGGAATTTAATATTGTACACTTTTCGCTTATATTCAATTCACGTTAACGAAAAAGCTTTTTCGATGATCGTTTTACTTCCCACGAAAAAATTTCTAGCAGCATTAAAAAGAATTTTTTTGCATAACCTTATCGCACCAAATTACTATGCGATACTAAGCGAAGACGATGGATCTGATCGAGGAAGAAGAGGAGAGACGATAAAAGAGTCGGAACGAAAAAAATGTTTGACAATTGTCTCCTAACTACGATCATCATCGCTGAGAAGGTGAATTCAATCTGTGTGACACAGTACACCACGTGTACTAAATTGTTCGCTTGAATAATGGCTGTCATTATGTGGATAGATATGTATGAGTGTAGGGTTGCTATAAATAGCGATGCTCACATTCCACTTTTGCTTTTTTCTTGTTTCTTTCAGTTCTAAGCCGTCTGTCTGTTCGATGGTTCTATGGAGCACTTTTTGATGTTATCTTAGTTGACAGACGACAAGAACGCATTTTTTGGTTCCCGGAAAGAGGACGCTTTAGTTTTGCCGAACAATTCATCGGAAGATGCTTATTCGATATCTGAAGGGGAAGAAGGATAAAATTTTTTTGTAAAAAGTGATGCAAAACTTAACTGCGACTGAAAATGAGGCAGCAGTTTAGTTTTTTTACTATTGCACAGAAGGATGATATGCTTCCAATCAAAGGAAGCTAGAAACTTGCTTGATTGGTGTCGATTGCTCTCCTCGACGTCGAAGTGTGCGCAACATTTTGCCCCTCTAGGTCTTGTCATCCGTGATTTAATTAAGCGCCTTCAGCCAATTCCGGTTCCATCAAATGTTTTTGATCTGCTTGGCATCTTTAGGCCTTCATTGCTTACCATAGAACGTTATCGAATTCAGTAGCCCTCGTATCTGCATTACTTCCTTCCTTCCAGTGGGGGCGATGCTCTTTCCGACTTAATTTAGAAAGGCAGAAAATAATTGCTATCCTTTTTATTGAACCATATACATTGAACGCTGTCCAAGCAACGAATAAATAACTGATTGAAATAGCGGGGAAACCGTCTGGTAGGTAGACTGGCCTCTAGAAGAAAATAAAAGTTCTTATGCTGTCGAATACTGTCATAATTAACGAGAAAAAATTTGGTCAGCACGACAACTATTGATACTCTTTTTATATTGACCTGCTTAGTAACAATGTTCTTATCACCTCGGATCTAAACCCGTTAAAAAGAATATAGAGAATATACAAGAATATAAACGCAATATGATTTAGCCGTGTTATCTCTTAAACAAAAACGATTTTATTTCAATCATAGTGGATTTCGTTCGAAATTATTGTTTGAAAAGAATCAGGTCAATATTCGCAAACGTTTCATTTACGCTAACAAACATCGTAAATGAGCTTACTCTTTGATTGTTGTTGTGCTCACATTAGACAGCATATTGGAATTACTTTATGAAATCAATTGTCAGCTTTTGATTTCAGTTGCATAATCTTTTTGCTTCTATACAGTATAGTTTTATTATCGGTTCTTCTTCACGTTGTGTTAAAATATTATTTTTTTTCATTATTATTTTTCACGTTAGGCGCTCATTTTTTTTCCCAAGAATTGTTGCATGCTTTATCAAGTAGATTTTTACCTAATTCTTTTCATCTAGTATTTTTACCCTAACGAGAAGTAAATATCAATTAATTGACTAGTCAGTGTTGCGCATGGAAATACAGACGGGAATTGGGAAGCTCGGAATGTTATTATAGACTGTTTGTTGTTACATATGCGGGCATGGTTTCAAATGATATTGTAAGGCTGAGATTTTGCCTGGGAAACATTTGGGAATGAAAATGGCGAAGACGCTTGATCTCATCCGCATCTCACCGCTTCCTGCCCAAATTGAACGGAAGCCATAGAAAAACCGAACTGAGCCATAAGAAGCAGCATCTTTGCGGCAGCAATTTTCCGGATACGGTGTATTGGGAATTGACGGTTTTGTCCCAAAAAGCCATCTGATCATTCGCGGAAAAAAAAATGTCGAGACGCATGCTCACAGCTCTCTTCTCCCTAGCCACTTTTCTCATTTGAAGTATCTCGGCTCGTCGCCCTATTGAACATCAATTTTTCTTCGCTGTTGCATTTAGTAGTTTTCCAAATTCCCTTCTAAATATTATTTATTTCAGCTTTTGGTACAGTTGGGGAAGGCACTTTAACGAATAACAAATCTTATTACTAAAGATGAATAGCCGCATCGAGAGCTTTTTTTAAGAACTCCTGGCAATTATGGGTCATTCCATTCCAGCAAAAAACCAAAATTTTTCAAAAATATTTTCGAAGATGTATACCTTATGAGTCGTTTTTTTTTTCTCTCAGTAAAATTACTTCCCTCAGTTTTCGGTTATCGCTCATTCTATCACGTGACACCTCTTCCTATATTCTAACAAAGCCTATTAAAAGAAATTATGATTGTTGCGTTCAAAAATAACACACCGCATACGTGTTTGGGGACTTTTTTAAATGTGTTCACTTAAAAAAGAGTAAGCTTGCAAATGATGGAATGATAAGATTCGGCGCATTTAATCAATAAAAGTAAATAATTTTTTATTACATCATTTGTTACTATAATCCTCTAAAAAGTGTCTTTTTTTGTGGTCCCTTAAAATATGTTTAAAACAAAAGTAGTTATATTACTATTGTTATACCAGCATCACTAAGTTATAATTAAATAGGAAGAGACCTTTAATCGTTTATGCGCCTTTCCTAATGTCAGCTAAGTTGAATGAAGATCGCAAGTAGAAGGAATGTTGGATGCGTACTTTTAAAATCGCACGAACGCCTTACTTCGATCAGCCTAAGTTGTTGGTTTCGATTTTCGATGTATGCCTACGGCGGTCATTAAAATAGACCTCAAATGCATGCATAAGAGGGGCAATTGCGGCTAGTTGAGAACTCATTAAAGTTTTATAATGTGAACGCAATTGTGTACTTGTTTTAAAGACAATACACACAGTATTCTTCGCTTATTTCACCCGATAGAGTATAATACAATTGGTTTGAAACAATACTTGATGTGCTTGGTTTTTGAGATGCACATTCGGATGAGCACTAATACAACACATTTTCTGGAGTATGATCGATATCGATCAGGAATGGACAGATAGAATATTTTTATCGTCGCAACGATTCGGAATGATCATCAAAGCAAATCCTCAAACTTGGCTAATTAAACCCATTTGGCTATGTCTTAAAAACAGGCGGTTTTCATCGTATATTCTTCCATTAGCATAAATAATAATGCTAAAATTTTTCATTTTTCATTTTCTACCCGTTTAACACATCTAATCAATTGAGCATGGAGAATTACAGAATAAATATTGTTGAGAACGACGTATTCTTTTTTTTTGTTGTTTCACTCATCTTCCTCAACGTTTTAATGTTATCCTCACAACGCTTCCACCAACATATGGTTGCCATTTCAACATTTGACGTGATTATGATCTATTTTTGATAGCGTTGGTTTTTTTTGACCAAGTGATCGGTGATCGATACGTTTAAAAATAGATGATCTAAGGTCGAATTATTAAAAGAAGATAACAATACTTTTTCGTTAACTTGCTTGTTGTCACTCACAAACACTCATATCTTGAGAAGATATTAGCTTGTCAAGTGTTAAAAGATGAAGTGAAGGGGGAACGGATAATCCGGAGGTGTTTGCCGCTTAAGAACTGCGGCAGTGCCATACGGCTGATCAATGTCCCATCAAATGCGTACGAATAGTGTCGGCTCTCATTTTAACGCGCTTAATAATTCACTTATGCAATCGTTCAACTTGCTCGCGCCTCTTATTCTGTTTATCTCATTCTATGTTCCACGTTATTTTGCCGCTTGTTCAAGCCATTTTTATTGACTCATATACATGTAATGCACCCCTTATCAATATGACCCCCTCTTTAAAAAAATATAACCCCATAAATAATACTCCGTTTATTTGGACTGAAGTTTAAGCAATGAGAACAACAAAAGCAGTTTTTTTTTCTTTTTTTGCACACACTACCATCCTTTTGTACTTACATGGGACTACTTCATGATTGAAACTGTTTTTTGTTAGCACGGTAGATATAGTAATGAAATCGATTACTAATGGGACTTTTTGATCAAAGTTTAATTTAGCATTTCATTGTTCGACTTTTTAGATAAACTATTGTTGGATATTTGAACGTTTTTCTTTTTTAAATTAGTTATTATAGCGCTTATCGCTCACACATACACAAATTTCGAAGATCTCGGAAGTGGTACGTTTTCAACACGTTGTTGAGATACGACTGACTCGAATGTCAAGCATCTGTCTTTGCGATTGCCCAGCGGGCATTTGCGCCTCAAAAGTTCTCTTGAATTCACGGAATCGAATGGTTTATTTATTTATCGTGTATTGTTTTTCTTATTTTTTTGATGTTCTTTATTACAATTTACTCTCATTCGATCGTCACTCCTCGTAAACAAATTATCTTGTGCGCAACACGGAACTATTTCCTTTTTTTTCACCCGCCTATCGCAACTGTACAGTATAGTTTTTCACATTTATCATGTATTGGTGTGCAATTGTTTTTCATATAGATCCTTGGCAAAGAAGGCGCCTACAGAACTAAAATGAATGAAAACATCAAGATTTAACGTGAGAGTAAATCTGAGTAAGCCAGGTTCTGCGAACTGGAAATACGCATGCATACTGTGTACATTTAGGAAACAGTAATTGTCAGTTGAAATTTGAATATCTAATATTTGGGCCTTTATCGTATTGTTTTATCACTAAATTTTTATAGGGATGTTTGAGTGCCTACGGATTGAAGTCATTCTAAATTTGCCATTAATATCAAAGAGAATATGCGTATTACATTTTCGGCTTATTGGCATGAGTGCTTACAATTTTTGAAGACGTACAACAAGATATTGTGACGTAATTATGCAAAAAGTGGTCAAACATCTACGAAGCTGAGAGCGCACAATGTTTACAGGGTTCAGTTATTAATGAGCCGAGATCGGTGTACGTTGAAGTGAGTGAGAGACAGACACGAACGGTGTCTGTGTCCGTGTCTGTGTCGAGTAGCAGAATGCGTGCCGATGATGCGAACGCCGAAGAGGCGTTGGGCATGCTGGCTAACGAGCATGATCCGGCAAGGACGCCCGTTGCGAATGGCTCAAGTGGACATCACACTATCGCTGACATGGTTATTACTTATTAATTGTTTACTGTTACGTTTAATTTGTAAATGACACATTAAGCAATAATGCTTTCATTAGTAATTTAATACGCGAAACAGTAATTGTTCAGTTTTGCTGCGTTACCTATTAATTACCTGGATTACCTGGTAATTAATTACCTAGATTAATAAACCTGAATTAACACGATTTCAAATCTCGAAAATCTGCCAACAATAAATCACCTATTTGTTTAATTTCGAGAATATCATGGTCTCGTTATGTTTTGACTTGATGAAATGTCACATCATCCTTTTCATTTAGTCCTTCAGTTATCATGTAAAACATACGTGAGGTGCCACCCAAAGATTGAACTCATTAAAGCGTTACAACCATAAAGCATTCATAACCTCATAATTTTTCTTTATTTATACATACATAGCTTATTATATCTTATTTATTATTCTTCTGTTTATGTCATTACTTATTTGTTTATGCTATTTATTCGTAATACTTATAAAATATAACAATAATAATATTATTATTATAAATAGTAACAACATTAATAATAATAATAATAGTGATGATANAATAATAATAATAATAATAATAGTAATAATAATAATAATAATAAAAACAATAACCGATGATAAATTAGTAATAAGGCACATTAAATTTTAATGCCTTTTAAGTGGGGCGAACTATCGGTACAATTATATATCTGTTCCTATGCTGACCGACCGTTAAAACAATGTTGACGATGGAAATATTTTTCAGAAAAGAAATATTTATGCTATCCCAACTTTTGATTACTTTTGAATATTTTATTGCATTGATTCCACTCAAATACATTGTTGCGATAATTTAAGGCACATGGACGATCAGTAAGTCCGCGACGTATTCCACTCTTTGAACGCGCATCAGCACGATGGTGGAATCCACAGTTTGAGTCAAGCACTCTCGAGTCACAGTACTGGAAATGCAGTTTCCCTCAGCTGAGGGATAGGTTCAGGTGAATTTCACGTTAATTTTGTTTGAACCTGATCTAGCGTAACGCTTTCCTTCCTGCGTAAGGTATGTGAAGTGCATCCATGCTTTACAGACGTAATTTTGTATGTGAGTTGATTCGATATGATGTATAAGTAGGCTAGCGCCGCATTGGAGCGTATTTTTGTTCAGAAATCGGAGCGAGAACTCCACAGAGGGCCGGAATTCCCTGGCTGCGGGATGGTACGGGTTCAACTGTTTAGCACATATTGTCACTGATGAATTTATATCACCATGTATAACTAATCGCACCGCTCACAAATCTCGTGCACCTATCTTTTCTTCCTGATTCCCTGGGTTACCGAAATGTCGAACTGAAACGTTTTTTTCATTTGTGTGTATCGAATATCAATAGGCAGAGCAATATCTACGTGTTTATCACCTAATCAAACGTCACACATTCATCAGTCTATAGGTTAACATTTTATCGCAGTAAACGACATAGTTGGTTTTTACGATCACCCTTAGTACCTCAACTATTTCAGCATCAGAAGCATAGCCTCCCTTCTAAGCACATTAATTTCTTCTTATTCCGATGTTTACGCTTCTTGGCTGTCGAACCAGTTTACGAGGAATGCGGCGATATTTGCGTTCGAAAAATTATTTCGGTGTGTTTGCGAATTTACGTGTCCAATTCGACTATCATAAAACGATTTTTTCTTCTTTCCTCGTCAGACCTCAAGACAAAGGTACCCAAAGAAGAGTAATTTAGCTAAAGCGAATATTTTTCAAGCGGCTATTTACTAGTTAATACAGTTTGCAATCAATAATTTTCAGATCCGGACTGATTTATGTGTGTTTAACGTGTATTTTATGGATTGTCTATCTGCAGATATTCGATCATGCGGATCTCGTGCACTGGGTAAACCCTCATTGTATCTAATAATGAGAGAATTGTTTTTCATCTTTTACGAACAATGAATGGTACCAAAAAGAATTTGGTTTATTCGAAAACTTTTTTGCTGTATAATTTCGAAAAGTAGGCATCACAAAAAGAGTAGCCAATGAAAACTTATTAAACCACTTACAACACTTTTACAATTGATTGTTTATTACTGACATCTGTAGACGTTTTTATGAAATCCTTTTCATGAAGTACGTGTAAAAATGATGCAACTGATGTGCCGCGATATACTTTTCGATTATAAATCGCATACATTTACATCCCTTGGCTTTAAGTCGCTAATTTACTTATCTTGACAACCTATCACTATGGACGAATTAATAAGTGAATCTCATTTAAATACACAATAGGAAAAAAAGCAGGTCGATTAGGGTATTATTACGCGAATATGGATAGACACCTCGTCATCGACATGTCAGCTGAATAGAATGAAATTTGTTGGTCAAGACAACACAGAATCGGCAAAAATCGAGGGGTGATTGTGTTCAGTAGTTGCTTTTAGATGAATTTTTAGCAGTATTGCACGAATATTTTGTGTATCTTGTTGTCTTATCACCTCAGCTAGGGTTAGAATCCCTCACTTAAGAGTTATTCGCTATATCGTTCGTGTTTATCATTGTGATTTCATTTTAGAAGAGGTGATCTAAACAGGATCTAAAGAAAAGAGTTGTTAACTTGATTCTTTTACGAAACATCCATCCTCAACACCAGATGGATGTTTCGTAGAAGTCCTCAACATAAAAATCCTTAGCATCTTCATCTTTTTTCATAGCGATATGGGTTGAAACTGTTGCATATCTCAACATTAGTTCGGAGATTCAGAGAATTTTTTTGTGAGCTTTAAGTTTTAAAATTTTGAAAAAAAAGAACAGAATGTACAAATGGATCAAGGAACGGCATTTAGGATCAAGCATTAGTATTTAGATTTTTCGAAAAATTTAATAGTAATTAGGGAGAAGTAGAAAATGTTCTTTTCATGTTTTTTTTGATTTCGAAATAAAATATTATGGAAAAAACTAAAATAAGAAAGGAAATTTTGAGAAAGAATTATAGATGTTGAAATATGGAAAAATATGTTGGAAAAATATTTATATATGGAATATGTTGAAAATATAGAATATGGAAAAATGTTGAATGGCAATATATAGTGATATGGAAAAATGTTGAAAATTTATAATATTGAATGTAATATTGTTGAATATTAAAAAAATATAATAAAAAATGTGGAAAAAATTAAATGTTGAAAAATAGTGAATAGATGACTTTTTAAAAGTAAAAAATTTCGAAACAATTTCTGCTTTGTTACAGTTGACGGCATTTGGTTTAATTGCGCTTTCAATCGGTATGCTTTTATTCACACTATTTTCGGTTCATTATCAACGATTTTATATGCCTACTTCGTTTTTATGCGTATTCGTCATCTGCACTGTTACGTTGCTAATCTTTTCCGATTCGTCGGGCACATTTATGAGCCCGGTTGGTGGACTCGCAACTAGCTTCCAGGCAAGTGAACAAAATATTTTCAGTGAACATTAGACTTGTTCGGCTTATTCATGAGCCCGGTTGATTAAATCGCTATTAGCCATCATGAAGGTTGAATCGTTCTCGATCATTCCCACCAGCATAGCTAGCTCACTATTGCTAACTTGTTCAGCTGTTTTTTTTTAAAGCGTTCCTTCCAGGTTGTTGTTCGATTTTCTTCGTACCCTTTGAAGAGCACATCGGAGTCTCATCGGAAGTATTTTTGAAAAACTGAACCCTCTTTCGCACTCAAAAATATCCAGTCCAGGTTTGTGATCACTCAAAAATATCACTCAAATGCATATATATATATGTCCAAGGTACAGAAGTAGTTTGCATGTTTCACTTGTTTCACATACTCTTTTGTTCGTTTACGACGTTGCCTTGATCGACTGTTTGGAGTGATCGAGTGTTCCTTGCAGGTCGTGCTGCTGATCTATACGGTGATTCCGTTGCCCCTATATCTATGCATTCTGATCGGGGTGGTCTATTCGGCGCTTTTCGAATTATTATCAGCGAATAGTGTTGAGCATAAGGACACACCGGGTGTTAAGCTTATTCTACATCTTGGAATACATCTTCTCGGCGTTCATCTCTTCATTTTAACACAGGGTAGTTGCGATTTCGTTGTCGCTTGCTATTTGTGTAGACTTGTTACTTATAAATGTACAAGTGTTGCTCGTTATATATAATACATGATACCAAGGTGTAAAGAGTTACGACCCTTTATTGGGTAATTTTTATTCACTATTTGTTATAAATTTTAATAATGCATAGCGATAAAATAATGCACTTCTTAATTTAAAACCTTAGAAATAGAAGTATTGCGAAACGTTTAAAATTCGGGAAATTCTCATCGATCTTTTCTGTTCTTATAGCTGGAAGTACGCATCGGTCTAAGCTTGCGAATTTCAGCTTATCGTTTTTTCAGTAGAAACGTTGAACTTGATTCTTTGAAGTTGTATTGAATTGTTGTCTGATATGATTGTCCACATTTGAGAGATATTATCAATAACCATTGTAGTAATTATTTTTGGTATAATTATTGACTGCATGTAGTGTGGTTTTCTTTTTAGTACGACAACGGAAGACATTTCTCAAGGTTGGCCAGTCGTTGCTTGCTCGAAAAGATCTCGAGATGGAAACGCAGTTCAAAGACCACATGATACAGTCTGTAATGCCCAAAAAGGTTGTTTTTTCTTTTCGCTAATGCTTATTCATCGAATAGAACCATTTTTGATTTCATAAAGAGCCAACGACAGCCTGTAAGGCGTAGGGAAGTACTGCCCGTAAGGGCGTAGGGAACATGGACGAGGGGTTCATTCGATAATTAGGCATTACTTCCTTGATAAAATTTACGCTTCTGCTTAAAAATGCTTAACAAAAATTTTTGCTCCAGCTTAAAGCACATTTAATAAGAATTTTGCTCCTGGAGTCGAATATTTTATTACAATAATAATTCTTTGTGTTGCATTTATTACTCTATCAGCCAGTAAAGTTGCTCTTATGGCAGCCTACGACGATACAGTCACGTTTTACAGTGGCTGCACTTTATCCCTCCCAGTACAGCCATTCACTAAATTTCAAACGTTTTTCTTTGGTCGTAGATCAGAGTGATAAAAACAATTAATGGTGGATTATTCAAGAACCATGCTTCTCATGGCGTCTTCTGCAAGGACGATAATGAGACAGGCTTCAAGCATGCAAGCTTAATTATCCTTTACGATCGATAGAAGAGTTCACCATCTCTAATTTCCGAAATTGTTTTAATCGTCAACTTTCTGCTGCATTGTTTTTCGATCGTTCTTTCCTTTCACACCATTTTTTTTTTTCACTTTTCCTTTTCCTTCTTCTTCTACTTTTGTGCTTATCTGTTCTCTCAATCGAGAATAGCCAATGATTTGTGACTCACAGTTATGGTTGGAAAGGAATGAGGAAAGCTAAAATAAGTCCGTATATGATTCTCTATTGCGAAAGTAGTAGGTAGTAAAGGTTGCTTTATTCAGCCAATAGTTTTCCATTCCTCGTTTCCTTCTGGAACTTTTCGAAACGAAACAAATATGCAGTTTTAAAAAAATCGTCGAACGTAACGATGGCGACTGCAGTCTGTATAATGGGAACTGTGATTTAACGATAGGCAATGGGTGGCGTCCACTAGTGTAATACCATGTTTCAGTGAATATAAATGTTACGGTGTTTCTATTTTTTGTGGTCATCAGATAGGGGCTTCTGTTTTTTTCAGCTGATCGGAAAAAAACCTCTCCGTAAACCACATTTATTTTTGAAAATTCACTCGATAAGTTATTTGTTTTGACAGACTTTGAGCACCATTAAAGAGGATTCGTTTCAAAAATTATTCATTTGTGAAAAAATGTCGCTTAAAATGGAGCTTAAAAGAGAAACCATATTTGTTTTCGATGGGAAGGCTGTGTTTAAAAGAGGAGGAAGGAGTGGTGGTGGTGGGGGTGGGTGGGGGCTGTTATTCCAGAGAATTTACATGACCTGCATTTGCCAAAATAACTTACTGCGTTCCATTTTACGCTAGCGAAGTGTGATTTTTTCGGTGACTTTGTTAAATCACTTATCTAGTCGATACGGTGCCCCAACAACACACGAATATTCGGCCGTGTAATCTTTGGGGCGACTATTCGATTAAGGCATATTGTGAGTGACAAAAATGAACCAACACTTTTTATCGCATATAACTGTCCATTTTGTTTGGTCAAATTGAGATGCACATGCACGTTAAATTTTTTGTCTTTTCACAAAGCACAAATCTTTGTTTGAGAAAATTGAAATGTAATAAGAATACACTAATATTGTTGTGTCTACTGGAGCACAAGCCTTTCAACTGTCATTACTGTTGCCGCCATCATTCGTTTTCGCAGGGATCTAAATGAAATTTTTAGTATTGAACAATTGAATCCTTTTATGTTTTCAAAAAATCGAATCTCTATTTTTTATTTTGAGGTGGCCGATGAATTGCTAAAAGAGACAGTGGAATTGCGTCGACCATCAGCAGGCCAAGATATGCATTGTCGTACGTCGAATGCCACCGATAAGAGTGGAACACCGAACGCAAATGATTGCCGATTACCGTCGGCGCCGTCCGTACCAAACGTTCGCAAATTTCGTCCGTTCACAATGAATCTCATGGACGACGTTTCAATTTTATTCGCTGATATTGCAGGTCCACTTCACCTAAGAATTCAGTTGTTCTCTTCTTTTAGTTTCAGTTTTGGGCAACACTTTCTTCAGAGCAATCTGGTGTTGGCATCTTTTTCCACACTTATCCCTCCCTCTTCCTCCTTTTGGCGCTCTCTCTCCGCCTCCTCTCCCTCCCCACCCCTACCCACACTTCATTCTACTCAGCAGTTCAAACTGCCTTGCGTCATTATTGCTGAATTTATCTCATTTTATATTTCCTTAAATATTATCTTATTTTTACGAATTTGTAGGCGAAAATTTCAGAATCTCAAAAAACCATGCTGGGTTTTCCATGTTGCTTTTCCACGCGAATCCTTCACTCCTTTCCTTCTCTCATCTGATAGAAGAGGTCAGCGCCGGCAATCACTAGTGAATGTTTTTTTTTACCGCTCAAAACCGGAACACATGAAACTCGGTTTGGGTTCATTCGATGACCCGTATGTCCCGTTTTTTGCTCAATATTCGGAAAACGTTTAGCTCAACTGCTCACTAGGAACTCATTGCTGTCAAATCAATCACCGATCAGTTCTTCTCGTTTCCTTCGAGTTGGATAGTTGTGTAATCGCAATGCCATCATACTATTTGGTGCATTGTCTTAAAGCCATTTTATTGTGATCGTACACATTGAAGCTAAATTTTGCGATTTGAATGAATGGTTTAGAAAAAGCTGATGAAAATTGATGAACAACTGTTGAACTCATTCGATAGCACAAATGCACTCACTTACTGCTTTTCTTTCAACGGCAAACATTGATTGTTCCACGCACACAGCTAAAATATTATCTAGAAGTGTTCATTTAGAAACAAAAAGAAAAGTTGTTTATTTTAAAGGTTTTACAAAAATGTCATCGAATAAATCCGCGGACGAACTCGTCAATCTTCTCAACGATTTGTTTGGACGTTTCGATTATCTTTGCGGGAAGTGTAATCTCGAAAAGATCAGCACACTTGGTAATTTTTTTTTCTGTTTGAATTTAGCAGCTCACCGATCGTATGCAGTCAGCCATTTGCTTGTAGACTAGCAAGTGTAATATAACGATGATTGTTCATTGCATAATAATGCATCTAATAATAATAATTAATAATAATAACAGTAACAATAAAAATAATTATAAATAGTAACAATTAATAATAGCGATAATAATTATTAACAATTAATGATGATAATCATTATTAACCATAGTGGTAATAATAAACGATAATAATAATTAATAATAACAGTAATAATTGATAATAATTAATAATAATAATAATAATTAAGGGCACTAATATTATGGAAAAAGCAATGCGTTTGTTTTGAGTACAAGCCAGTCACAGATTCGTTGATTTGCGTTTAATGAAAAGGAATTAAAAATCACATATAAAAGACGCCGAATGTGCCAAAAAAATTGCATGCGAGATCACCATTCCACATTTTCGTTCAACGGAATTTTACGGTTTCCTTTTTTTATGTGCGATTCCGACACAATAACTCCGGATCTTTGAATGAGAAAAGAAGGCATTGGTGTGAGGAGGTATTCATTACCAAATGAACATTTCTGGGATAATTTTTCTGGTGAGAAAGAGAGAAGCGAAGTTTTTGATTTATTCATTATGAAGTTAGAACAATGCGTAAATGGAATATCATTGAATGAAAACGCATTAATTAAGCTTATTAAAATAATTCATTAGATCGCCAGAGGATATGATCGTTCATCGCATCTTTTTTTTCCATTTCCCATCTGGATAAATCAAGGATTATGGGCATTTTTTAAGGAAATGATTTATTTCAGGGGACTGTTATTATTGTGTTGCTGGCTGTCCTGAGCCAAGGGCCGATCATGCGCGATGCTGTGTCGAGATGGGACTAGCAATGATTATTGCTATTCGACAATTCGATATCGATCGAGGTCAAGAAGTCAACATGCGTGTCGGTATACATACGGGCAAGGTATACACGTGCACGTATATATTTTGAACGACGGGTACGATTTTTGAGTCATCCCCGGGAGGGGGAAAGGGAAGCATAGGATTATCAAAACGAAGAAATTGCTCTAATGATTTAGCCAGAACGGGAACCTTACCATGTTCTTCTCATCAAACATGTTTGAAAGAGTCAATTGGTTGGATAATACAATTAATTATAAGAAAAGGCGAGAAATTTTTTCATCTTCAAGTTTATTCTTGATATAGACTGTTTTGACGTAAGAATTAAACAGTGCTGTTTGGTCGGGTGATCGACAACTCTCCACTTTTTTAGGGCGCTTACCTAAGCATTTTGATTTGAACACTGAAGCATTTCAACTTGCTTATTGTTCTGTTCTATTTGTTTCCGCGTTTTTCAACTCATCGATCAATATCGTTTTCAGTGTTCTTGCCTTTTATATGTGTGGAAGGCCTTTAGTATTCACATTGTAGGCCCATTAGACGTTTACATTAAATGAACTTTAGAAATTTTGTTGGATGTATCTCCAGCATGTTGTTGTAAAGTTAAAATATGCGAAATTGTTCGCCGCATCACTCAGTCCCTCCCTAGCTTCACTCTAAGAACGTATCGATATTGTGCTTAATTAAGTACATCTCATAGCCAAAATCCGAAATTTTGCAAATTCCTTACTGAACGATGTCGATTTGGAAATGCAGGTGATGTGCGGTATGGTTGGCACGAAAAGATTCAAATTCGATGTTTTCTCGAACGACGTCACATTGGCGAACGAAATGGAATCGACGGGTATCGCGGGTCGTGTGCATATTTCTGAAGCAACTGCCAAATTTCTTGACAACGAATATATTCTCGAGGATGGTAACTCACACAAGGGTACGTCTCTTTCATGAACACCCTTTACTTCACAGTCCACTGAGTATCGCATAAACAGATAGTATGTTATTAATTGTTAAGTTTTTTAATTTTTTCCCTTACTTTTTATTACACTAACGATCCTTACAGTCTCAGTTATGTGTTCATTCATTTTTGTTCGATATATTCGTTGGTTTTACGTATTATATTTATTTGTTTACGCAATGTCGTGAATAATAACATCGTGAATAACGCTTGGTATAAAAAAGGAACAAATGAAATAAAAAATAATCATAAAACATTTAATAAACGTTGATGGCCACTCTCATCTGAGTTGTTCAGAGGATACCAAATGGAGGAAGGAAAAAACATGAATGGGTAGCCATGTGGGCTTTTAATGCTTAAAAATTCCATACAGTGAATAGCGCGCAGCAGCAGAAATGGAAAGTTGACCGTCGTACATACATGTATATATATATGTATATATACGTATATATATGTGTACATATACATGTATATATGTATATAGATGTGTGTATATGTACATATATTCTTATTCTTACTGCTCGTGGCTTCAGTGCGATGTCTCGATGTTACTGAGACAATCGCACGCACAGCAACAGCCATCCTCATATATATGTACATATTGCATATTACCACATATATATGTACATAGGAGTAATATGTCCATATATATATATATATATGGTAATGTGTAATAGGTACATATATATAAGTGATAATGTGTACATATATATAAGTGATAATATGTACATATACTTTGGCTGTTGCAGGTAGTTGTTAATACCACCCGCTAGCTGGGCTGTCAGTGGTAATATGTACATATATATATATATATGTAAATATATATGTATATATATGTAATAAATCCACAAACATACTGAAAATGCCAGAAACGTGTTGGCTGAGCAGAAATATGCTGGATTTTGCGGCACCGAGCGCTTCTTTCGTTACAGCTGTGGGAATATGCACTAGGCGACATTCGCACCGTGGAGCGTATCCCAATAGGTGGGTGCTAAAGTAAAACGTATGGATGCGGCGGTGGCGCAAGTGTTCTGTTGTGGATTTGTCCTTTGTCGTTGAAGAAATGCGTGCTGATGCCTCGATGTTACTGAGACAATCGCACGCACAGCAACAGCCATCCTCATATATATGTACATATTGCATATTACCACATATATATGTACATAGGAGTAATATGTCCATATATATATATGGTAATGTGTAATAGGTACATATATATAAGTGATAATGTGTACATATATATAAGTGATAATATGTACATATACTTTGGCTGTTGCAGGTAGTTGTTAATACCACCCGCTAGCTGGGCTGTCAGTGGTAATATGTATATATATATATATGTAAATATATATGTATATATATGTAATAAATCCACAAACATACTGAAAATGCCAGAAACGTGTTGGCTGAGCAGAAATATGCTGGATTTTGCGGCACCGAGCGCTTCTTTCGTTACAGCTGTGGGAATATGCACTAGGCGACATTCGCACCGTGGAGCGTATCCCAATAGGTGGGTGCTAAAGTAAAACGTATGGATGCGGCGGTGGCGCAAGTGTTCTGTTGTGGATTTGTCCTTTGTCGTTGAAGAAATGCGTGCTGATGCCTCGATGTTACTGAGACAATCGCACGCACAGCAACAGCCATCCTCATATATATGTACATATTGCATATTACCACATATATATGTACATAGGAGTAATATGTCCATATATATATATGGTAATGTGTAATAGGTACATATATATAAGTGATAATGTGTACATATATATAAGTGATAATATGTACATATACTTTGGCTGTTGCAGGTAGTTGTTAATACCACCCGCTAGCTGGGCTGTCAGTGGTAATATGTACATATATATATATATATGTAAATATATATGTATATATATGTAATAAATCCACAAACATACTGAAAATGCCAGAAACGTGTTGGCTGAGCAGAAATATGCTGGATTTTGCGGCACCGAGCGCTTCTTTCGTTACAGCTGTGGGAATATGCACTAGGCGACATTCGCACCGTGGAGCGTATCCCAATAGGTGGGTGCTAAAGTAAAACGTATGGATGCGGCGGTGGCGCAAGTGTTCTGTTGTGGATTTGTCCTTTGTCGTTGAAGAAATGCGTGCTGATGCCTCGATGTTACTGAGACAATCGCACGCACAGCAACAGCCATCCTCATATATATGTACATATTGCATATTACCACATATATATGTACATAGGAGTAATATGTCCATATATATATATGGTAATGTGTAATAGGTACATATATATAAGTGATAATGTGTACATATATATAAGTGATAATATGTACATATACTTTGGCTGTTGCAGGTAGTTGTTAATACCACCCGCTAGCTGGGCTGTCAGTGGTAATATGTACATATATATATATATATGTAAATATATATGTATATATATGTAATAAATCCACAAACATACTGAAAATGCCAGAAACGTGTTGGCTGAGCAGAAATATGCTGGATTTTGCGGCACCGAGCGCTTCTTTCGTTACAGCTGTGGGAATATGCACTAGGCGACATTCGCACCGTGGAGCGTATCCCAATAGGTGGGTGCTAAAGTAAAACGTATGGATGCGGCGGTGGCGCAAGTGTTCTGTTGTGGATTTGTCCTTTGTCGTTGAAGAAATGCGTGCGTGTGCGATTGGATTATGTGCATATTGAAGTGTATGTCTATCGCTGGGTGAGGGTGCCAATAGCAGACGCTTTAGTGACGTTTCATCAACGGCATTCACTTCTCGTCGTCTGGTAGGGGGGAGGAAGGAAGGCGCAGCCGACTGCCTTCATCTGAAAATATCTATGAAGTGTGTGCTATTTGTGGCATCTAAGATGCTGCCTGGAAACGAGGTGCAATGAACGTTTCGCTTCATGTGCCTATACGCGCATCACTACTTGGACAAAGAATGTTGCTTAGTCGCTCGCAAACGATCCGCAAATGTTGCTTGTCTCTTTCACTTTACCACTTGCTGAACTATAAACAAGGGACCATTTTTTTAATGTAGAGCAACTATCAGTGTGGTATTATTGGGGAGGTGATAGGGCTATGAAGGGAGGGAGGTAAACGAATTTCGAAAGTACCATCATTCCCAAATTATTTTGAGGATCATTTCCAGTTTTTTGTCGGAGCTTAGACATGATCTAGATCCTTCTACTCTACAACATTTGGACTCCGCTTGAGACGGTTTGACTCCAAAAACTTGCTCCGTACGTATTGCACGATCAATGCGGAGCAATTCGCAAAATGTTTACAAGGGAAGAAAAGAACGCGGAACGCATTCGATGTAAGAAAACGATGGCAAAATTGCTGAATTGCAGAAAAGAAAAACTGCAGAGGAATGAAATAAATTGCCAATGAATGGGCGTTGAATTTTGATTGCGAACATTTTCGAAACAAGCAAACAGTTATTAATTGATTGAAATGAGTGATTTCCGTCTGAATCGCAGCCTAAAAGGATTCATAGTACAGAAGTATGTTATTTTTTTGTACAAAGAATAAATTGTGAATGATTTTAATAACAGCTGTGTTGTACGATAGCAAAAAGTACGCTTAGCAAATGAAAGTGAAAAATTAATTAACGAGATCAACAATTACGTCTAGTCGACGAAATATTGTTTGCTCTTCTAGTTTATTTCCTTTTCGGCAGCCTCGACCACCGATTATTTTTTTTGCCTAAATATGAGCGCATATTTCTTGTTTTATTCAAATATTTGTCTTTATTTTGTTAAAAATTATGTGTTACTTTACACTAAGGTAGCCATGACGCTTAATTTTGATGATCCACCCCGGGCTTAAAAGGAATATTTTTGTTTTTTAAGTTTGAAAAATTATTTGCTGATTATGACAGAAATTACTATCTGACGTTCAAACAGAGCATCACTAACTGATTTATCATCGTTCTCTTCGAATGCTTGCCGAGAGAAAGCGATATTTACTGAAATATTTTAGAAATTTTTACTCGTTCATAAAGGTTTGATAATTCTTCGTTAAAACAAAATCAAATTTCAATGAGTTTTGTCGATTCAGAAGTGTTAAGTTGTTAGGCAAATTTGTGTTCCTTTTAAACCATCAAGGATGTTTCGTTTTGGGTTGACACATCTTAAGGTTATGGGTTTTATACAGCTTATTTCTGCAAAGAAATATTCGTGTCTCGGACTTATCTTATTCCGTTCACTATTTGCACTTTTACTCGTTGTTTTCAGTGAAGCAAAAAAAAAAAACAAACAAACAAAATTCTCTGCTTAGCATCTATCATTGCTACGATTATTGGTCGTACTTGTTTCCTTAATTTCCCCATCCATTTGTGATCGTTTTACAAAACTTTTCATTACAATGATCGGTTGTTCGCACATCGTGCATCGCACGAAAAATAGCAGCCAATAATGCGTGACACTGCGTGCCAATCCAGCGATTATGTTAGCCATTTAATCGCTTTGTAGAGCTGTGATAAAAAAGAAAGTTCTTCATTAGAGCAGAATTTAATTATTGAAGGGGAACTTTTTTTGTCGTTTTCAAAGGAACTTTATTATCATTGAATGGTGTATACTATCAGAAAGGCAGCGATTGAAAAGTGGGTCGGACCACTCATTCACTCGTTTTTTTCCTTTCAGCATCATCCTCGGAATTTTTCATCTGCCGTTGTCTCTCCCTTTCTCGCCTTCCGTCCCGAATTAGTAATTTGAAAGGGAGAATGTTGTAAAGCTAAAGTTTACTTAAATTACTTCTAAAATACCCTCTCCATCCGGATATCTAAACGTAAGTCAAAGCGAAGAATTTATCCGCCAAGAAAAAATCATTTTTGGCAAGTAGAAGAAGCTGGAACGCATAAGCCATCGTTTATTTCGCGTTCATAAAAAACGGCTGTACAATACGAACTGAATGCCTCTTGGGGACCTTTTTTTGGCTAAAAATTTACATGCGTAACGTCGATAAATAATATCGATAATTACGTATGTCAACAAGAATTTAAAAATCCGCATTCCCCATCCACCTCTCCCCTCTATTTCTTTCTCCTTAACCTCCCCCTCCCTCTCCCCCCTCCACCCCACCAACCACCCATTCCGTCCCTCTACTATTTATGTTTACAAAGACGACCAAATAGAAATACCATTAAGGTAAAATAAGAGTAGTAGCACTGTTTGGGTTAGGCGAACTATTGATAGCAATGCGGCGTTACATCATGCTGAAGTGTGCCGATAAAGCGTGATTGCACGCACTTAAGGTCGTCAGCAATCGAATAACGCTAAAGGAGCTAAAGCCGTTCTAGGCTAATAACGTTGCCACATACAACCAGCCAGTCGTGAATTTAAAAATAGTTACGTCTTTTAGGAGTTTATTTAATGAGACTTCTGAGCTCTCTCACCCTCTCTCTCTCTTTCCTGCTCTGATCACTGAATTGATGAACAATCGAGAGAGAGAGAGAGAGAGAGACGAGGGGGAAGGTTTAAAATGAGCTTGATAGGTTTAAATTTATGATGTAAAAAATTCAGGCCTCTTAATGCCGAAAATGCTTGCTTAGTTTGCTTGTTTTTGTCAAGAACTGAGCAGTTTCGGTGATAAATATAAAGGCAAACAATTGGCATAATTCAACGACCTAAATAATAGAAAGTGGAATCATTCGTCTAAGAAAATATAATCTTAAATACTTCGATTGTTGCCTACACCATCTCTTCCGCGTTTTCCCCTCTTCCAACTCTGAAACATTTTCGCAGTTAATGAAAGAAGTAATAAACGAGGTATTTATAGGTATGAAAACGTATTTCATCGCGGGTCGTGTGCAGGACGCAGATGCTGGTACCACTTCATGCTCTGATTCAGCGAAAGAAGCCGCCCCCATCGATACTTCTATGAGTAGATCACAGATCAGCTTCAGAAAGGTTGTAGCACTAATCCATGTTCAGTTTGGCTGACCCTCCGGCCAGTGATGGTGCTGTGATATAATATACGAGTCACACTGCCTTTTTACACTGAACAAAAGCGTCGGGGACTATGAAATGCTCATATCCAATGAAAGGTTAGAGAAACAAGGGGTGAGGACGATCTTTTCTTGCTTCATTTCTTCGTGGCTCACCTAAATTAACAGTAATCTCGATGGAATCAAAAGCTTCTATAGAAGCCAAAGAGCAACACTTATTCGTTTAGGTCAAATTGTTCTTAAGAAAAGAGCCAGTTCATTGCTGATAACTTGGCCTTCTATTTTCGCGATGCTTCAAGCGTTTTCTTTTATTAAAAATGAGATTTTTTTTAAAAATTACTTGTGAGGATTCGTGGAGTACTGTAGTTTTATGATGCATTTCTTGTGATGGCACTTACAGTTGTACAAACAGTATTTATAGCATCGTCTACGGTCAAAATTACGTATTTATAAGCGTAAAGAGGTTATTTTGAAGTAAAAATGACGTTTGTTTGATATGCTTGTCGATTAGATTTGGTTTTTGCAGAAGTTAACGAACAAATTGAAATCGGCACAAGCGTCATCGTTAGCGATGAATCGTGGTGGAAATGTCTCATCGGGTGGTGGTAGTTTGCGGATGAAACTTCTCGAGAGGAATCGTGAAAGCAACTCAGTTCAATTCCTTCATCATAGCGAATGTCTCGATAGGGTCAGTAGTAAATTAGTGTCGAGAATGCTTGTGCTATAATTTTATAGAAATATTTTTTTGTTCAAATCATTATTTTTTGTTTTTTTTTTTTAAATGAGGACTATTGCTTTCGCAAAACAACTGGCAAGTACTAGGTGCGCCTTTTTTAAAAAAAAAATGACCGGTTTTTATAAAAATATGGCTTACACTAGTACTAATGATGTACTGATGTGGTGGAGCTTCGGTGCTTCTTGCCGAATAGATTCTTTCCAAACAGAAATCTATTCTTATGAAGTGGCTTTTGAATAGAAATTTCTTCGCTTCCAATAAAATTTTCTATTTGAATAAATATGCCGCCTTTTTCATTTAGTACTTCCGAAGGCTTAAACAACCAGAACTTTTTCAAAACTGACAAGAGAAAATGATTTATAAGCGTAAAAATATGAAGCGTAGGCAAATGTGGAGAAAAAAATGGAATTGATTTTCAGAATTATGGAGAGCGTGGAGGATGTGGTGAGGCGAGGCGCAAATCCGCATCTTTACAAGCACTAACTTCACCACTGATCGATACGACAAAGCCACTGGGTGCTGCCGAACGAATTGGTGGTAAAATATCGCGAGACCTGGTCAATGGTAGTAGCAGTTGTAATAGCGGTCGTGGCTCAAAAAGCTCTGGACTTCAGGTTGATTATCTCATGCATTGTCTAACCCACATATTCAGAGAAGAACAATGACTCCAAAGAGTGTTTTGGCTAAAATCGGGTTGTCGAAGGGAGCTGAGATAACAAACATCCTTTTATAATTATCATATCAAGGTGTTAAATAATTCGATGGGAACTTTAATCATTAATTTAATGAAGCCTGTTCTCTTAATTTTTTTTATTCTCCCCATCATTGGTCATAGTACGCATCGACTTTAAGCGTTACAGGAGACGGGATCGGATGTTTATTCGGTTGGGGGTGGTATCGATACGGCGATTTCGCATCATCAAAACGCAGCCTCCCTAACACGCTTCGATACCGATAATCGAGACTTCGACCAGAGGCTCGCACAAGTTATACAGGTTTGATTTTTTCTTCCATAGTGAACCTCTCATTCTTAGCACGCGTTTCTGTAAGGAAGCAACTTGTGTCAGATTTTATGTCAAATTTTCAGTGCTTATTAATTAACTAATTTTTTAGTCGTTAAAATGCACTTATATCATTATTCCGCATCACAGGAAGAGTTACTTCCTCAGTGAGTACACATAGTTGAATTTACTAACTGCTTTTCTTGATGCAGTACCTAGGTGGCAAGACTTTATCTTTTCGCATAAATTTTCGCATTTGATTTTGATGACCTTTCAACGCGTCAAATTTTTTTCGTTTTTTTTTAGATGAAGCTTATTGTCATTTTCAAGAAGCACTCGAAATTCACTCAGGGCACACATCACATTATTCATAGAGAGAAAAATGTGCATCAGTCAACTGAAAGGCACACAAAGTGAGGTTTGTAAAAAAATTGCTTTAAGACAACATATGTTTCTAGAGCGCAACTGATGGCAAATTTATTTCTTAAAATAATTGTTTTTTAAGTTCATATAACTTCATATAACTCATGATGTCGCTAGCGCGCGCTAAGAACTATTTTTAGATTCTTTTTTGTTTTCGGAGGCTCGCGAAAATGCACATAAATATAACTGAAAAATTTCGGTTAAATGATTAAGCGCCTGCAAATGTAATTCGAAAATGATGAGGTGGGAAAGTTGCCGATTTTTTTTTGAAAGGAAGAGAGGGGTAGAATGGTACTTGCCTATATGATGTGAGTGCTATAATGTACACGCCAAGAGTACTTAACTAATACCTTAAAAATAAATGTAGTCCACATCCAACCGTATTTGTTGTTCAGAGTAGTTTTCAAACTACTAATCCCAGTCGACTGGCAATCCGGAAGGCCTGGGATTCAAAAGGGAATCCACATAGTTAAACAAAGCAGCTACCTTACAATTTGTCGTGATTGCCATAAAATGTTGTTGCTGTAGCTTATAGCTGAGCAAGTTATCACGTTCTTGCAGATATTTAAAAAGAATAGTTTAACAGGCCACAAATTTTATGGCTTACAGAGTGCGAATAGTAACTTCTCGCGTGGTTTTTGGATGCATAACGATTCGCTGAACAAATGGACACTGCGGTTCAACGAAGCGGACGTTGAAGCACGCTATAGAGCGCACTTCGCAGAATCCGCTGATCGACAGTGGTCAGCCAGGGAGACCATACCAGCAACAAAAGCTGTAAGTATGCCATTTATAGTATCGAGCCTTCTTTTCACTCTTCTTATCGCTTAGCAGCGCTTACAAAAGTTTCCATTTGTACCCTGCTTCAGCCTGCTCCATTACTGCTATAACAATAGAAATTGTTATACTTTCGCAATTTAGAATCTAGACTTTACTATATATACTAAACATAGTTTAGGTTGACAAATACGACAACGACGAATCATCTACACAATATCGCTACTCGGGAGTATTTATCGACATGCTTGTGGCGGGTATTCTTATGCTACTGTGCTCCACAGTTGTCTTCCTTTCTCGTCTGTACCCACTGTTTTTCATCTTTTATTTCGCTATAGCTTCCATTGCTGTCTTTCTCACAATCGCCTTCGTCGGAGTACCACTGCTACGACGTCGCACGTTCTTCCCATGCAGTAATTTATGGGCACCACGACACTTTATCGGTTAGCTTTTACATAACGCAGTATTTTATTGTTTATTTTCTACTTGAGATTTGGGCATCCCGATATACCGAAATTGTGCTTGAAAGCTCGGATGGCTTATGGCTAAATGCTTTTAATTTAGTCACAATACCGTAATCGCTTATGTTGAAATGCGTAAATGACCGCATCCTGGCGGGGGGGTGGTAGCAGCTACGATAGCGGCATATTTCGTTCTCTGCCAGCAATCGTTTTGTTTTTCGTTGATTTTACAAGGTTAATGTTGATTGTGCACCAAGCACGCTGGCGCTTATGCTGTTTGCTAACAATTTCTCATGCTGTTCTTCCGAACTGGTCGACCGTGTTAGAGTGAGGTTGGTGAGGAACTGTAAATGCTTCTTCTGCCGGATGATCTGTGTCAAGATGACTGTCTAGTTTTCACAGTCGTTATCCCTAGACGTACTGCTTTCATGACAGTTCATTTGGCTGCGTTTTTTGCTATCGCGAGAGCACATAATAGCCTCATCGTATCTTTGCATATGTATACAAAAAAGCTTCCGCAATTAAACTTGGCAAACAATTTATGGTACTGCCAAGACCGGGAGTCATTCTTGAATTTCGGCATGAATTTTGACTTACAGGAAACGATAAAGCGGAGATGTTGGGTCATGGAAATAATTACTCTAAAATTGGATCGTCTGGACCAAAACATAAACTCATACGACGCATGACGTTGCAAACTGCATAATGCAGGATGCCAGTAGTTCTGGTCGTGCGAACAAATCGCCATACCACCACTTTTCAGTGTCATCAAAGCAACTGTTTGATTGTGGGTTGAGATTTGTGCCTAGCTAAGCATTCCTCATTTAGTATTCGGCCATTTATTACGCCGTTTAAGTAGGATTGCGAATAGCTCATAGAAGGATCGTGCTAGTCCCTGTAACACTTTGTAGCTTGTTAGGAGCGAAATGTGAAAGGAGGTTACGTTTCAGCGTCCCATCACAAACGTCCGATATATGCATTCCATGATATTAGCTGATGGCAGTATTAAGATACGATAGCGTAGAACAAGCGTTTTTTGAACCTCTTGTTGTTCTAAAAAATTGCTTAAGCAGAGAAGGTGGTTATCTTATGGCAATTTCAGGAATGGTGATGATTTTACTGCCTGTAGGTGTTGCGTTGTGTGTCGTGCCATTGTGCAATGCGGACACATTTCCAGATTCGGTGTGCATCCCTCCTCAGCTCCTTTCACGTCGCATACTCTTCTGTTAGTCATTATGTTGCTGTTTCGATATTCCTTACGTATCGTTTTTGCATATTCCCATCCAATAGAACATTTTACATCACGCATGTATAAAATTATTGTTCTGAAGTTCTCGAAACCGGAATGCGTATTGGAGATTTTCTTCTTTCAATATACGTTGTGGCTTGTACAGAGGAGATTCATCTGAAGAGAAATTATTCCGGAGCCAGTTGTCAGTGATGGTACGAAATTCAAATTTGGAACTAATAAAGATCAATGAAATGGCGTGGAAACTTCTGAGTGTAATGAATCTACTCACCGGGCAGTGCTACAGGTGACTTCGTTATGTCCAGGTTTTGAAGTTTCACAGTCCAAACAACCCTGTACTTCGAGGAGAATGTAACGGCTTATGCCAGTAACAGCAAGCGGCGGTGATGGTTTTGACTTATCTACTGGTTCGCTTCAATTTCTCAGGAAAAGCTATTGCATTAACATGTTTAAGATATTGAGGAAGGGTATATTGGTGTGGGCTTGGATGGAGCTGAATGATGTGGCGAGTTGATACAAAGACACTTGGCTGAATTGATACAAATACAAAGACACAAAGAAACTTCTAAATATGAGAAAACACGGGAAATGTTCTTTTCAAATGGGCGAATCATAATGATTGAATCTAATTTTATTGCCTTTGGAATGTACGAAGCGACGCTAAGAAGGGTAAAATTGTCGGTAATAAAACAACTATTTAAGTAAAAGTTTGGACGTGTAAATTTTATAACAATTTTTTTTTCGAGTCACAATTGTAAATTTTCGACATTTTAGTATTTCAGATTATAAATCGCCGATTAAACATTGTGTAATTTCTTTTTGGTTAGTTTCAAACCAGAGGTTATAACCTCCATAATGTATGATTTCTTTTCGGTTAGTTTTAAACCGGAATTTATAGCCCCGATAATCTTCGCCCCTTCCCATCACCCTTACGATCAATTAGCTGCGTATGTTTGCATTTAATTAAGTATAGAAATTGCAGCGTATGTTTGTCTGGTAGCGCTATTCGCTCATTGCAATTTCTCGCAATTATGTGCGTGGCCGAAGACGCTACAGGCTGTGATCGTCGGCACTGCCTTTGTTGTGCTTACGTGCGTTTGTCAACATCGACTTGCCGCAGTTGTTGCCGGAGATGCATATGTTGATCGTGGTTAGTGTTCTTTCGAATACAAAATACAACATATGTTAGTGGGCAGGCAATCGTGTATTTAAAAAAAAACGCCGACACAAGAGTACTTTTTCAGCAAAAAAAAACAGCAGAGTACATTTCTTTTTTCTACTTATCTGATTGAACGATAGGCGCTTACATAATAGTATGAACAGAAAAAGAGGAACACCTAAACAGTATCAGTCATTGATTAGCTGCTTTGGTTGTAAGAAAGCCTGGAACGAGAATCGTTTAATTTTTCTTTAATTTTTATCTTATTTATTTGTTTAGCTAGGCGCCTCAAAAGCTCCACTCAAAAAGGCTGAAATTAATCCGATGCAACGAGAGACTATTTTGAAATTGTATGCATATAATTTCTTAAGTCAAAAGTTAGGGATACTTCACCTAATCGCAAACAGTTTTTGCCTCATCTGACTGACTCTAACATCTTGGAGGCTCATAGTTACCACTGGCACTAGCCATCTGCAATTTAAGACGGAAATATGGCCAAGAGAAGTATTTGCCAATCTTATGGTTGTAGAATTGCCGAATATGGAATATATCGTATTACCTTTGATAAATCTTGTTCTTCGGCATGATTCTTCTCTTATACACCATGCGACATACATAACCACTGAGCTTTTTTTTTTCTGAAAAAGTACTCTTGTGTCGGCGTTTTTTTTTAAATACACGATTGCCTGCCCACTAACATATGTTGTATTTTGTATTCGAAAGAACACTAACCACGATCAACATATGCATCTCCGGCAACAACTGCGGCAAGTCGATGTTGACAAACGCACGTAAGCACAACAAAGGCAGTGCCGACGATCACAGCCTGTAGCGTCTTCGGCCACGCACATAATTGCGAGAAATTGCAATGAGCGAATAGCGCTACCAGACAAACATACGCTGCAATTTCTATACTTAATTAAATGCAAACATACGCAGCTAATTGATCGTAAGGGTGATGGGAAGGGGCGAAGATTATCGGGGCTATAAATTCCGGTTTAAAACTAACCGAAAAGAAATCATACATTATGGAGGTTATAACCTCTGGTTTGAAACTAACCAAAAAGAAATTACACAATGTTTAATCGGCGATTTATAATCTGAAATACTAAAATGTCGAAAATTTACAATTGTGACTCGAAAAAAAAATTGTTATAAAATTTACACGTCCAAACTTTTACTTAAATAGTTGTTTTATTACCGACAATTTTACCCTTCTTAGCGTCGCTTCGTACATTCCAAAGGCAATAAAATTAGATTCAATCATTATGATTCGCCCATTTGAAAAGAACATTTCCCGTGTTTTCTCATATTTAGAAGTTTCTTTGTGTCTTTGTATTTGTATCAATTCAGCCAAGTGTCTTTGTATCAACTCGCCACATCATTCAGCTCCATCCAAGCCCACACCAATATACCCTTCCTCAATATCTTAAACATGTTAATGCAATAGCTTTTCCTGAGAAATTGAAGCGAACCAGTAGATAAGTCAAAACCATCACCGCCGCTTGCTGTTACTGGCATAAGCCGTTACATTCTCCTCGAAGTACAGGGTTGTTTGGACTGTGAAACTTCAAAACCTGGACATAACGAAGTCACCTGTAGCACTGCCCGGTGAGTAGATTCATTACACTCAGAAGTTTCCACGC
>JPKZ01002147.1:309715-323169 GCA_000803305.1 Toxocara canis
GCGTGGAAACTTCTGAGTGTAATGAATCTACTCACCGGGCAGTGCTACAGGTGACTTCGTTATGTCCAGGTTTTGAAGTTTCACAGTCCAAACAACCCTGTACTTCGAGGAGAATGTAACGGCTTATGCCAGTAACAGCAAGCGGCGGTGATGGTTTTGACTTATCTACTGGTTCGCTTCAATTTCTCAGGAAAAGCTATTGCATTAACATGTTTAAGATATTGAGGAAGGGTATATTGGTGTGGGCTTGGATGGAGCTGAATGATGTGGCGAGTTGATACAAAGACACTTGGCTGAATTGATACAAATACAAAGACACAAAGAAACTTCTAAATATGAGAAAACACGGGAAATGTTCTTTTCAAATGGGCGAATCATAATGATTGAATCTAATTTTATTGCCTTTGGAATGTACGAAGCGACGCTAAGAAGGGTAAAATTGTCGGTAATAAAACAACTATTTAAGTAAAAGTTTGGACGTGTAAATTTTATAACAATTTTTTTTTCGAGTCACAATTGTAAATTTTCGACATTTTAGTATTTCAGATTATAAATCGCCGATTAAACATTGTGTAATTTCTTTTTGGTTAGTTTCAAACCAGAGGTTATAACCTCCATAATGTATGATTTCTTTTCGGTTAGTTTTAAACCGGAATTTATAGCCCCGATAATCTTCGCCCCTTCCCATCACCCTTACGATCAATTAGCTGCGTATGTTTGCATTTAATTAAGTATAGAAATTGCAGCGTATGTTTGTCTGGTAGCGCTATTCGCTCATTGCAATTTCTCGCAATTATGTGCGTGGCCGAAGACGCTACAGGCTGTGATCGTCGGCACTGCCTTTGTTGTGCTTACGTGCGTTTGTCAACATCGACTTGCCGCAGTTGTTGCCGGAGATGCATATGTTGATCGTGGTTAGTGTTCTTTCGAATACAAAATACAACATATGTTAGTGGGCAGGCAATCGTGTATTTAAAAAAAAACGCCGACAAAGAGTACTTTTTCAGCAAAAAAAAACAGCAGAGTACATTTCTTTTTTCTACTTATCTGATTGAACGATAGGCGCTTACATAATAGTATGAACAGAAAAAGAGGAACACCTAAACAGTATCAGTCATTGATTAGCTGCTTTGGTTGTAAGAAAGCCTGGAACGAGAATCGTTTAATTTTTCTTTAATTTTTATCTTATTTATTTGTTTAGCTAGGCGCCTCAAAAGCTCCACTCAAAAAGGCTGAAATTAATCCGATGCAACGAGAGACTATTTTGAAATTGTATGCATATAATTTCTTAAGTCAAAAGTTAGGGATACTTCACCTAATCGCAAACAGTTTTTGCCTCATCTGACTGACTCTAACATCTTGGAGGCTCATAGTTACCACTGGCACTAGCCATCTGCAATTTAAGACGGAAATATGGCCAAGAGAAGTATTTGCCAATCTTATGGTTGTAGAATTGCCGAATATGGAATATATCGTATTACCTTTGATAAATCTTGTTCTTCGGCATGATTCTTCTCTTATACACCATGCGACATACATAACCACTGAGCTTTTTTTTTTCGGGGCAGTAGGATGATTGCGGATCGTTTAAATTGTTTTTCAGTGGTAGATGGCGTACAAGTGTGGACACATACATGCAATCAGAGTATACCAAAATGGGTATATGGTGAATTTGGTTCACCGATATTTATTTGGGAAATCTGCGTCGATGTTTTCCTCGCTGTCGTTTTGGTTGCATTCCTTAACTATCAGGTGAATCGTTGAACTAATTTTTCTTCGGAAATACCTTTTTTTTTGAAAAAAGTAGTAAAATGCATGCAATTCACGTTTTTTTTTGAGTTGTTAGAAAGCCTGTATTAATTCGCTGATTTGCGGTGTATGTAGAGGATTCACAGTAAGCATCCATTATAGGGAATAGTATTTAAGGGAGGCCGCTGTTTTTATTCCATACAGTTTTAAAAATCCATACCTTTGTAGTGCAGTGAAATAGGATTAATCTTCTATAGAGTTCATGAGACGTGGAGGTTGATTATAGCGCTTGGATAAATTTTTTGACTTTTGTGCATTGTTCTTCTCTTTCTCACTTCCTTGACCTTCACTTTCACTCGCCGTCTCCTACTCTCGCTCACCTCGAGAGATGAGTGAAAATGTTCGCCCTACTTATAAAAGTAGGCCCAATTTCTAAAATAAACTTCCTTATAGCTCATTCTATCAAAAATCCTGATTAAATACTCATGAAGATATCATGAAGTCACTGTTATCCTAGACATTACAATTGAATAAGTGTAGTTTAGTTCGAGGCAGCTTTTCGGATGTCATTCTTTGGTGATGTGCGAGCACGTCGAGATACGGAGAAGATGCAAGCGGTGAGGGACCAGGCCGATTGGCTACTCACCAATATTATCCCTCAAAACGCAGTCGAGTCGCTCAAGTCGAGCACTAAGTATTCCGAGAATCACTCGATGACGGCCGTACTCTTTGCGACGATTACCAATTGGTCGGAAATGTACGAGGAGACATTCGAAGGTCGATTTCGCTTCGAATTGCTTTTCCAAATTGCAAAATTTTATTTATAGTACCTTCCAGATAGCATAGCAAATGCGATCGTGACCAAAAAGACAAACAAACATGAGGTCGTATATCATCCTATATTTCATCTGTACCGTATTGCTGTCCTCTACTACTTATGTTTTTTCCTATAGCCATTTGAAGTACGCTCGCTTTTTTTTTTCAAAATTATAGCAACGAATAGTTACGAATACACGTATAGAGTTCTATTTTGCGGCTATCACGAAAAGCTGGAGCCGACCTGTAATCATAGCAGAAGGTGGTGAGCATGAGCTGTCGTTGGCGGAAGAGTTGGGGATAGAGCACCATGGTTTAGTGGTAGCATGTTTGATCAGGAAGAAGATTTCTTCTTTGAAAGGGTCACTTTGAATGTCGCTTGGTTCAGGGTCATCCAAACGGCATTAATTAAGGTATCAGTTCGTATAGGAAAGTTGCTCTTTTAAGTTTTATCTACTTCCTTCTTGAACGTATCGGTAGATTAGACTACTGATCAGATCAATATCAAGTTTATCGACCCACGTAGGGGCGAAGGATTTCATTTTGCGAAGCAGTCCCAAAATTCCGATTTATGAAAGTATTATTTTCTAAATTTTCAGGTGGTCGAGAATTCTTACGCGTCCTCAACGAGATAATCGGTGATTTCGATGAACTACTTGATCGGCCTGAGTTTTCGCAAGTTGAGAAGATCAAAACGATCGGACCAACCTATATGGCTGCGTCAGGGCTGAATCCTGAAAAAAGACGGAACGCACCTCATCCATACGATCACCTTTATCAGGTCATTCAACTTCACATTAATAACTACATCTCCTACTTTGTTTCAAAACATTGCTTAGCTAATAATCCCCATAACTGCATTTGTATGCATCTCGGATGTGCTCATGATTTCAATTTAGAGACGAAACTGGTCAGCTACAGAAAACTACTCATAGATAAATCTTAAGAACATGGTGCGTGGACCCTAGATGGAAAGGCTTGGTGTGCTGATTTTTAATTTCCATATCTCTCTGAAATCCGTTTCTTTCATTTTCATATAGGCTGGCGATGAAGCGGTGTTTGCTTTTTGTGTTACCTGTAATTTTTTGCTGAAATGCAGAATACTACCGGCCATATCTGTGTGTGCGCATACGTCTATCTATCTGTTTGTCGAGCAGTAGTTAGTTCCAACTTGGAAACCACTGCAGCTAAAATTCGAATAAATGACAGCCACAATGAACACCCTGCGAATGAGTTTTAATTAGGTTGGCTAACTTCTAGACGATCCATCCATCTGCGCTTTCATATCTACATATAAAGAGCGGTATTGCGCAGTGATGTTATGATTGTTGCTCGATTTAAGTGACAAACGTTGATGAGAGTGCCCTCAAAAGTGTGTATTCGATGCTAAGGCCGGAAAATAGGGAGCAGATAATGCTCGAAAAATGGCAACTAAAAGAAATCTAAATTAACTGTAAAATATGCGCTTAGATTTTGTGATCGCTTCTATGACGCTAATAGGTGTCGACTAGGTTGTGAAATGGGCAATAAGGTCGAACATTCGTGGCCACAAGGCGAAAAGAACCGGCAGACGAGGAATTCTTCTTGCCAAAGAAGAAACAAAGTTGCAGGTCGCCATGGCGAATCGCCATCCAAATGAAATCCCCGCAAGAATTTTCAGTCTTTTAATTTATGTTCATCGGCGTTGCATTGTGTTGCTTTTCTTGAACAAAACACCTCCATACTGGCTCGAAATTAAGTTCTAGCCTACAGCTATGATTGTACTCGATCAACATCCAACAAGCTTCTAATTAATTGTCGTTTGTATCATCGAACGTTCGTTCTTTATGTCTGACTGCTATGAAATGACGACATGGCAACTAAGAAAAGCTTTGATTTTAAAGAAAAAAAATGCATTATTTTTTTTTCCAGCTAAACACATAAAACGTTTCAGTGCTTTGCAACACTAAACTTTTAGCTTCAACAAATAACGCTGCTTTTCGGCATGATTCCCTAGTAGACTATCGTATACCGATTACTTTATTAATTCGGGTGGTAAATTAACAGGTACGGCAAGTGTTACAACGTTCATGATGACGTTCTGGTGTCACAGTAGGGCCCCGGTTAATTCTTCTGTTCCCTGACATAATCACTGAACAATATTAGTAGAACTGTTGACGCCGTTTTTTGGCCATTCCTTATCCGATATCTTCAGCAATAATATCGATAAAATTGGCCCCTATCGCGGAGTTTTGCAGTTAATCGAATTCGCTCTCGGATTGCAACAACAGCTGAGTTTCTTTAATCAGGATCTTCTAAATTTCGATTTCGTTTGCAAAATTGGTTTCAATATTGGTCCTGTGACGGCAGGTGTTATCGGTACAACGAAACTGTATTACGATATATGGGGTGATACAGTAAACATCGCATCCAGGATGTACAGTACTGGTGTACAGAATCGAATACAGGTTTGAGTTTCGCGATTTTTTTTTGGCTTTTTGGAGCGTTCAGGGAGCTGACTATGAATTGTTGTCGGGCTAGAAGAACTCTTAGTACAACAAACAACACGTTTAAGGGTTTGATTTAAAAAATATCATAACTTATTCGCTTAGAGCAAATTAAAGGCTTTCGAATGTTAATGTATAGGAAATGTATCTGAAACGTTCAAAACCTAGAAAAAAGCACCGAGAAAAGATGAATAGTGTGGGTGAGGACAAATGTGGGCACAGGCTGGATACGTATGATCCAAGCGTTAATACAGTGAAGATAGAACACTAAATAGTTTTGATTTATATAGTGAAGCATCGTTGGGTTAATCGCAACTCTTTTTTCTATGTTCTTATAGACTTACTTTATTTTACTACCGTCGGTGATTTCTGATTGGTTATTTATTATCAATAAGGCGATCGGATATTCTATAAAGAGACGTTTTTTAATAGTAGCTGTGACTTTTATTTTATATGTGTCGGTCGGCAGTCAGCAAAGTTGCTGTTATGCCGATCACATATAACACATGAGTAGTTCTCGAGGCCCAGTATTACCTAACCCATCGTGACGATATTCAGTTGGATATGAAGCCCAGCGATAGGCCAGTTGCCCAGAAGTGATTTGCCGGTTGTACGATTTTCCACTGTGCTGCGAGGCGTGGTTGAACGAGGTTCCCTTCCCGATGTTTTGTAACGACTCCTCTTGTTTCTAATTTTCTGCTGATGATGAACGATAACTTTCTTCGTTCATATCTTCTCTCTTTCTCTGTCTGCCCTGATTGCTTTCATTTGGAGTCCTTCCTTGTTGGTCATTGTTGATTGAGGAACCGCCTCGCTTGGTCAATTCTCTCCTCGACAAACTGCTGTTCGGACAGGGGGTTCCATTTTCAAACCGCTAAACGAATAACTGCTGACCGATGACGAAACCTGCGATAGACCTCCTCCCGTCCCCTCCCCTTCCTCCCTCTCCCCCTTTCCCTTCCCCCCAACAATTGCTTCATATCTTTGACAAGCAGTGGTCGGCCACTCGCACATGCATAACCTTCTCATCGCTTGTTTAGATTAGCTCAACTAGCGTTCGCCAATAACAATATTATTACTATATATTTCTTGACCATCACCATGCATCTTGCACAAGAAGAATCCCTAGAACAACTACTACAAAGTGGTAAGCAATGCCGTATCTATAAGCCGCATACAGAAATAAAAGAGATAAGGAGGAGAGAAATTTGATCAAAAAATAATCGTGCAAATTTCGACGTGCACCACACTTAACCCGTCTCTGTCCCCTCCACTTCTGTAACCTAATGTAAATGGCACTTAACTATCGTATACCAACAGCTATTCGGCTTTGCCGTATTCAGGCACGCATTTATAATGCAATTAAGCAAAAGAAATAAACATCCCAACTTACTCTTAGGTTAGCATAAACAGCAGATAGTCGAAGAGGAATGCGATGCTTTAACAGGTTCTGCTCAGAAGGAGAGAGAGGAATACTTTAAAACACATGACGATAAGCTTCCTTAATTTATATCCGCCAGTTCCCTTCTCACGTTCAGACATGGTCATACATGCATAAAGAAAAGCATCTAAAAGTTTAGGCAAACTCAGGCCACTCCGCCTCCCCTCTTATTATTCCTCTCCCATTCCAAACGAACGTGAAGTTAAAAGTCAGCGTATATAGTTATTACTTCTGACCATTAGCTAGGGCGAGAGAGTTCGAGTTAGAGCCAGTAGAGAGTACATCGACTGTGTCTTCTTCCGCTTGTTCTTCATAATCTAAAGCTGGAGAAGGACTACGCGAGACCAGCTCTCGCAACTTGCTGCCCACACTCTGAAAACATTTCATTTACGATTATTTTGAACAGTCGTTATAACCTAACATTAAAACAACTCATTCCGGAATGCAATTAACCTTGTCACGTATAATTGCGTCAACTTTTTATATTTTTATCGTTATACGAAACCTTTGCAGATCTCTGTCTTTGAGAACCCATTGATATATCGAACGCAGGAAACGATGGTTCACGACTTCCCGCACCCATTATAAACGTTCGATCCCATAACTCGACCGTTTTCTATGGCCTCCAAAAAAATTAAAGAAAACATTGAGGTTGTTCCGTTAGAAAAAGCTTCCATTTTTAGGTTATCTTTAAGGAAACCTATAAAAGACAATTCTATCAAAAATGAGCACAGACAATTCTATGCTCTCCAAGCTGACCTATAAACTGGACATCCTTAAACGTAAAATAAAAATTATATGTTCTTTAAAAAATGTCCTAAAAGGAACGGCTGCTTTTTTCAAGGATGTCACACGCGAATTTACTACTATCGAGCTCATTTATACCACTATATCATTATGCTCTCCAAGCTGACCTATAAACTGGACATCCTTAAACGTAAAATAAAAATTATATGTTCTTTAAAAAATGTCCTAAAAGGAACGGCTGCTTTTTTCAAGGATGTCACACGCGAATTTACTACTATCGAGCTCATTTATACCACTATATCATTATGCTCTCCAAGCTGACCTATAAACTGGACATCCTTAAACGTAAAATAAAAATTATATGTTCTTTAAAAAATGTCCTAAAAGGAACGGCTGCTTTTTTCAAGGATGTCACACGCGAATTTACTACTATCGAGCTCATTTATACCACTATATCATTATGCTCTCCAAGCTGACCTATAAACTGGACATCCTTAAACGTAAAATAAAAATTATATGTTCTTTAAAAAATGTCCTAAAAGGAACGGCTGCTTTTTTCAAGGATGTCACACGCGAATTTACTACTATAAAGCTTTGAATTTAAAGAAAAAAAATGCATTATTTTTTTTTCCAGCTAAACACATAAAACGTTTCAGTGCTTTGCAACACTAAACTTTTAGCTTCAACAAATAACGCTGCTTTTCGGCATGATTCCCTAGTAGACTATCGTATACCGATTACTTTATTAATTCGGGTGGTAAATTAACAGGTACGGCAAGTGTTACAACGTTCATGATGACGTTCTGGTGTCACAGTAGGGCCCCGGTTAATTCTTCTGTTCCCTGACATAATCACTGAACAATATTAGTAGAACTGTTGACGCCGTTTTTTGGCCATTCCTTATCCGATATCTTCAGCAATAATATCGATAAAATTGGCCCCTATCGCGGAGTTTTGCAGTTAATCGAATTCGCTCTCGGATTGCAACAACAGCTGAGTTTCTTTAATCAGGATCTTCTAAATTTCGATTTCGTTTGCAAAATTGGTTTCAATATTGGTCCTGTGACGGCAGGTGTTATCGGTACAACGAAACTGTATTACGATATATGGGGTGATACGGTAAACATCGCATCCAGGATGTACAGTACTGGTGTACAGAATCGAATACAGGTTTGAGTTTCGCGATTTTTTTTTGGCTTTTTGGAGCGTTCAGGGAGCTGACTATGAATTGTTGTCGGGCTAGAAGAACTCTTAGTACAACAAACAATACGTTTAAGGGTTTGATTTAAAAAATATCATAACTTATTCGCTTAGAGCAAATTAAAGGCTTTCGAATGTTAATGTATAGGAAATGTATCTGAAACGTTCAAAACCTAGAAAAAAGCACCGAGAAAAGATGAATAGTGTGGGTGAGGACAAATGTGGGCACAGGCTGGATACGTATGATCCAAGCGTTAATACAGTGAAGATAGAACACTAAATAGTTTTGATTTATATAGTGAAGCATCGTTGGGTTAATCGCAACTCTTTTTTCTATGTTCTTATAGACTTACTTTATTTTACTACCGTCGGTGATTTCTGATTGGTTATTTATTATCAATAAGGCGATCGGATATTCTATAAAGAGACGTTTTTTAATAGTAGCTGTGACTTTTATTTTATATGTGTCGGTCGGCAGTCAGCAAAGTTGCTGTTATGCCGATCACATATAACACATGAGTAGTTCTCGAGGCCCAGTATTACCTAACCCATCGTGACGATATTCAGTTGGATATGAAGCCCAGCGATAGGCCAGTTGCCCAGAAGTGATTTGCCGGTTGTACGATTTTCCACTGTGCTGCGAGGCGTGGTTGAACGAGGTTCCCTTCCCGATGTTTTGTAACGACTCCTCTTGTTTCTAATTTTCTGCTGATGATGAACGATAACTTTCTTCGTTCATATCTTCTCTCTTTCTCTGTCTGCCCTGATTGCTTTCATTTGGAGTCCTTCCTTGTTGGTCATTGTTGATTGAGGAACCGCCTCGCTTGGTCAATTCTCTCCTCGACAAACTGCTGTTCGGACAGGGGGTTCCATTTTCAAACCGCTAAACGAATAACTGCTGACCGATGACGAAACCTGCGATAGACCTCCTCCCGTCCCCTCCCCTTCCTTTTTCTCTCTGATAAAGGTCGTTAGGTCATCGCTCAAAATATGTCCAGTTCATGTCCTCACATCAGTCACAGTCAATGGAGATGGGGCTCTCAAGAGCTAAAAGCGAGTGGTGATCGCGCTGCAATAATACTTTGTTAGGCGTGCGTGGTATCCATATGTCTCTAAGATGGCGCCACACGCCGTAAAATCAGAAGTCGAACAAAGTAAATACGTTCCTCTTCAGTACTATGTCTGCATCGTATAAACAGATGTTTCCGTTTTTGATCCAATGTTTAATCTCAGAATTTTTTGTAAAAGACTATTTGACCCCCCTCCCCCTCCCTGATGTAATGAATACTCAGTTTTTTTTGTTCAGGTATCTCAAAGAACGCGTGATCTTCTCTGCGATAGGTACGATTTCGAATATCGTGATCATATTGAAGTGAAAGGTATCGACGGCGGTATGGACACTTACTTGTTGGTCGGACGTAAAGGCGAACCGCCGATCAGTTTCTCCAATTCGCCCGTATTCTGATATGTTGAATGCCGGACAGGGTGCCACTCGTTGTGAAAAAAAAAGAAAAGAAATTTTTTTTTGCTATCTCACGCTTTTTGACCACATTTTCAGTTGATGAGCATTAGGCTTAAATGAGAAATCAATATGTACATGCTGAGCCGAAATTTATGAGGTGTAACGATCTTTGGCACATTGTTTAGGCACGAATGCCGGACAGGGTGCCACTCGTTGTGAAAAAAAAAGAAAAGAAATTTTTTTTTGCTATCTCACGCTTTTTGACCACATTTTCAGTTGATCGTATTCTGATATGTTGAATGCCGGACAGGGTGCAACTCGTTGTGAAAAAAAAAAGAAAAGAAATTTTTTTTGCTATCTCACGCTTTTTGACCACATTTTCAGTTGATGAGCATTAGGCTTAAATGAGAAATCAATATGTACATGCTGAGCCGAAATTTATGAGGTGTAACGATCTTTGGCACATTGTTTAGGCACATTGAAATAGTTCCCTATAGGCTTCTGATCGTTGCATTACAAATAGTCAAACATATTTATTTTAAATATTTCCTAATAATTTCTTGAAATATTTCAAATTTGTCAATTCAGCAACAGATTTCCATCTCTCTACAAATGAATTGTTTGTCTTTGTTACACCCTAGCTAAGCTCCACTTGTATATTTTTGGGCATATATATGGTGGCATAATTTTTGGAAAACGATCTATAATGCTGTTGAAGGATACTGATTCCTCTAGTTAGAAAAAGATTTGCTGAATTTATTTTTCAAAATATATCTTTTTTTTTCAGCCATTTGCTGAATCAGTTCATCGATTTTTTTTCAGCCAAAATTTGCGTTTCTTTTCTTCCGGTTAAAAAACCTCTAGTGAAAAGATCATAATCCTCAGCCAATCTTTCAACTTAAAATTCTAGCCAGTGATTACGGTAAATGAGTGCTGAAAAGTTATTTGCCAATTTTTTATTCTGAATTTTTATTATTTGATGTTTTCTTACGATACAATCCTTTGGCGCATGTATTGCATTTATGATTTTGAAATATTTATGGCCTTTTGCCATATCCGTGCGCAGGGATAGGGCGATGGGGAGAAGGGGAGTGGGGGGATGGGGGGAGGGGGTGAGGGATGGAAGTGAGGGGTGAGGGTGAGGACGGTATTGATACTTTTATTGGTACTTTTATTTTGGGCATAGGAATAACTTGTTCGAAAAAAAAAGAAAACAATCATTTGAGGATTTTCTTGTGCCTTTTTTCCCTTGCGTACCATTCGATTTTAATCGTTTGTTTTTGTTATGTTTTGTACGCCTCTACACTTTGTTGTTCTCGTTTTTGCCTCTCTAGCGATTTGGAATCTCGTCTCCTAATTAATTAAGTTTTCCCATTTTATGCCATTATTGTTGCATTCACTCGAGCAGTACCACCGCTTTAAATTGAGATTGTTTTAGACAATTCAAAAGAGCAAAATCCTAATTACTGGACTGTTTTTTTTCAACATTCACTCATTTTTATAACATTTTGCTGAGAATTTTTTTGTTATTAACAATCTCTACTAGGTGCATTTTTGTTATAAGCGTTAGATTTAATTTGATTTATGAGTGGCCCAAGGTCCTCCTCGTTGAGATGATGTTAGGGGAATGGTGAGCCATTGGTTTGGTCGATAATATGCTATGGATTGTCTCATGATCATAGCACGTACATCGAAATAATCATTCGCCGCTTTTCTCTAGCACATCTCAAACGATGGTCTTGGAGCAGCGCTTTTGGCCTAACTACCGTCCCAGTGCTTATAGGTCTAACACAGCTACTTAATATCTTCTTAATAAAAAAAAACTGCGCAAATTGTACACTCACAGTTACCGCTTATAAAAATTGGGGAGAAACGTTTCTTGAAATGAAAACTGGCGTACATTGCAAACGGAATTTACGCTGTTCGAATAATGTGTCGGAATAGGTGTACTTCCGAGGGTCAGAAAAGGAGGGAAAGAGGGGTGATAGGAGGAGGTGGGGTGGGGGGGAAGGAAGTGATAGTGGGAGAGATTGGAATGAGAGGGCGATGTTTGTTTTCATCTCATTTGCGCTGGTGCGTAGCGTAAAGTACAGAGATCAGAACGGTGAGAATACGCCGGCCGCTGTACATGTAGGTCAACAACCGAAAAAAAAAGCTCTATGGAAGTCATCTATGAAAACTGGAGGGAAATCGTCCGTCTATCGGCTAGCACATGCTACATCGAATCTGCAAACTTCGATCAGTTCTTTTGTTTTTCACGATTCCCTGCGCTCGAAAATTTACTTATTATTTGCTGTTAGCCAACTCGATTCTGCTAGTTTACTGAGTTTCAGATTATCTTTTTTTTGAAGTTTTGAAATCCCGAAAATTCTGAAATTTCCAATGGATTCTAATATCCTGAAATTTTTTGCGAAAAAACTTTTGAAAATTCTCCGATTGAATTTCACGTAGAAGTAAAATTTCATAAAATTTTAATAAATTTTGATGTGAAGTTTCGTGAGTCACCAGTTTAATTTATTGGTACAAACTTGAGTTATGAGCACTGCAGTTTATTTGTTATTCGAAATTGTTATTTTGTTGTATTTTTTATTCGTTTTTCAATTCCAAATGCTTTATATGAGTATTATTTGTGTTAATTGCGGCGTGTTATGTAAATTTTGCCTGGGAAAGGGGAGGGGGTTTAAAATAGTTTTTCAATTTTTTTTTTAAATTTGATCCTTAATGTTGTATAGGGTTATTTTCATGCCTCCTAAATATTTTAAGAATTTCTCACCTAGTCGCTTATTGTCTTAGGTAAATTTAATTTTTTAAAAATTCAAAATATGGTTCAGTTTTTCGAATTATTATTATTGTCACTTTTTTTTGTGGTTTATTTTAGATTTTTTTTTTCACTAGTAACTTTCGAACAGGTGCATTCTTTTAAATAAATAATCTACAACTCTATTATGTTTGGCCTTATATAGCTTAAAAAAGTTATTGAATTCATCACTTTCGTTCCGTTATGCTGTTAGCTACTTATTATCGAATAATCTTTTTCTCTTTTTTTTTTCATAACAGTTACAATTCGAGCAAATAAATTGATTGTTTGTACGCTGTAGTTATCGATAAGTTATCGATAAATTATTGATTGGTTTATTATATTTGCATAATGATTATCAAATCTGTTCTTTATTTTTCTTCCTATGCATTTCTTCGCTTTAGCATTTATCCAAAGCATTTCTCAAGTTGATTTTCTGTATCATTTTTATTGATTTTTTAAATCGATTTTACGACGTGATTATCATTTTTTGAATTGTCTTTTTTTGTTCTCTTTACAAATGCAATGAAACGCATTTTGGTTCTTCAATGTTTTCTTTAAATGACTACAAGAAAAGAATGACTTTCGTTGTACATGTGCAGCATGACGAATTTGTGATGGTTTCGATAAAGGTTTTTTTTATTGGTGTTGCACTTGATGTTTAAATCGTTATTGTCTCAGCGAAGTGCAATAATTCCGGACATCGCAAAATCACAAAAGTGATTGTCAATCGTCTCTTCTCCTCCTCTCACCGCA
>JPKZ01002147.1:347543-388017 GCA_000803305.1 Toxocara canis
GAATAAGCACGTTTTTGTTTAGAGGTCCGGTAATTTAGGTAGTTGTTCCGGAATAGCAATGAGCGGAAGTAACAGCCACTAAAAATGTGAGAAGGAAAACGCAATTTAGGGGTAACGATTTAGTGATGAAATTGATGGTTTGTGTAATAGGTGAAAGAGAAAAGCAGCCCTTGCAACAAAAGTCTAGTTTGCACTTTCATTTCGTTGAAAGCGGAAGAGAGAGAGAATAGAGTGCTCTATCAGTTTACTGTTTTACATGGTGTTGCATGTTTTTCAGGTAGTTTGTGTAGCATGCGCGGCGATATTTCCACGTAGCCTTGTTTCTCAAGTTTCATTGCATGTGCGCTCAATGGATCACCTGATGCAATACCTGGTTGAGTTTTGCTTTAATTTGTTTTTGAAGGCGGCTATATCTAAAACGGTTCGCCAATTATTGATCTTTGAGGAGTTGCAGTCATAAATCCTCACTCACCTGTTCAGCACCTTTCTTGGGTCTATGGACTGAACAGGATGTAACTTTATCCACCACTTGTTACTCTCCAACTTCGACGTCATCCGTCGTTGCCTGACAACTGGGCAATTTCCAGTTCTTTTTTCTCTTTAAAGTTATTATTTGTTATTAAGCATACATACACAACGGACGGGAGCACCATTGAAACTATGTTTTTCATTCTTTTCGTTTTCAATGCCTAAATTTCTTGCGTGCGGCTTATTTCTTTACTTATGTACAGCATCAAAAACTTAGAACCACGCTTATGCGTGCTGCAGTTCTGTACTTTTTTCAAGGCTGCTAGCTTTCCGGTTCAGAAATGCGAAATCTTTTAATTGGGTGAACCAAACGAATTGTTAAACAATAGGAGAGAGTGGAACTTTTATCGAGTCGGCATCGGCGACACGTTGTTTGCGGAATGTGCTTTTTTTGTGGTAATGTGTGGCAGTGAATAAAGTATGTGCTAAACGAGTGGAATTTGTGGCCTTGAGTAATTGATAATGGTTATGGTATGTTGAAAATATTTCAGTATATAGTACTTATGAAATACGTTCAGCATGCAACCGATCGTGAGATGTACAATTTGGTTAAGTCGCAGAAGTCGTCACAAGTAGAGCATGATCTTTTGATGGATTACCTACGTCGTTCAATCTCTTCACCGGGCAACATCCGCGTCTACAACGCTGATTTGGCTTCAACGATTGCCAGATGGGGCCATGTGCCATATCGGAAAGTTGAACTGAGTGCGGTTGAAGCCGAACTTCGACCAATCTACAGCCTACTGGCTGAAATTGTCGACAAAGTAGCCGATGACAGTGGTGAGTAGAGCATTTTTCTGCAGCATGAAGAGGTACAGTAAAAGTACGCTGCAATGGACGCATGTAGATGTTACGCTTGCCGTGTTATGGCGATCCGCTTTGCTGATATTTCTGCGACTTTTCCTTATTAACGTATGCTTTTTTTTTTAAATATGGGGGAGCAAGTGGTATTGGCCTAAATGGGCATCTCTTCTTTCCATGAACTTCGGCCGCAAAGGCGGCGTCTTAGGGATCGTAGTCAAATAAGACGGCACTTGGGCCTTGTCAGGAGTGGTGTTTTTTAGAAAAGGAGCGGATGTTTTGGTTGAAAATATAATCACTCAGGCATGCTTCTTCTCCAGAATGGGGCAGAGGGAGAGGGAGGGGCGCTTGTCCACATGCCGGTGCTGGTGTAATAGGGTTTGTGGCTTGCTTTGTCCAGCTTGACATTGGATGTGGGTGAGAGCTCGAGACAGAAGTACTCGAAAAGCCTAATGATAAGAATTTTTCCTACTTGAAATTGCTCATTTTTTGTCTCTTCTTGAAAGCGCTACCACAATAATTGTAATTTTCTCCAACGAACATGTGACCAGCCTGTTGTTTATGTTGCCTATAGTTCCCTTCCTTTTTTTATTGTCATATTGTCGCTGTTTTTTCTTTTAATTTCGAGCGACGCGTTGATATAAAGCTGCAGCAGCAATTGTTTTAAGTTGAACTCATCACAGTACCCGTAAAGGACGCTCTGCAGCTGTGTTCGGTGCGTATACACTCGATCAGTGAAAAAGCTGTTCTGCTTTATTGCACGGTTAGCGTTTACGACGGCGTTTTCTCCTATGCATTATTTTTGTTTAGAAAAGAGTGGGGTGTGTTAGAATATGGAAAGGAAGGGGAGGGGGAGGGTGGAAGGCAAGGAGGGGGGGAGGAGGCGAGGAACGCCGATAGGGGCATTGAAAACTACAACACTAGTATTTTAGAACCTGTAGCACTGTGCTTTTGGCCTGGCGAATGGGAACTTTTCTAAATTTTGTGCGTTTTATTACTGGCTTTTTGTTTCTTTTCAAGATAAACGCAGAAGCTTACATTCATTAGGTTTGAAAAACCGCTAACTCAAAAGCGCTTAGCGAGTGAGGCCGTTCTGAAGATTTGCGGAGAACAAATAACTGTCAGAAGTAAGTCTTAACCTAGGTCTATATCTCGACTGTAGCCTAACCTTCCGAACTCAGTTTGATAACGTGTCCAGTTCGTGTTCAACGCTTCTCTACCATATGAAGGCAAGAAGGCAACATATAAATGCAAAGTGCATAACGATGCTAATAAACGCCTATGTAGTTCCTAAAATCAGATTATTACTACCATCGCCGCGATAGCAACAAAAAAAAAGACTTAAAGTACTCCAACAAGTCGCAAACCACTCAGTCAGAGTCATTCAGAACCTTGCAATATTCGAGCAAGTTGGTGAACACTGAGCCCACTACAGCTGGGAAGATACTTCAACACTGAGCAGCACAGAATTTAAAGTAGTGACTAAGAAGAAGGAAAACCGCCAACTTTGTGGGTTTTTGAATAATATGCTGACAAAAACAACCCATGACCGAACTAGGCCCGAAATTTTGTACTTGTGAAACATTGCGGACAAATTACGGATAGAAAACGATGAGATTCCGAGCGACCGCTTTCCTCAACGCATTGTGGCCTTTGAGCTGGGTAATGATGCGTTGGTCGTATGGAGAAAAAGATGTAAACTTAAGCGAACGATCCTTTTGATTAAGTGATGTGCGTATCGTGAAGTGAGTAATCTTCTTTGTATTGGCTTTGTACTCTTACTTATTTGCCTTTGTATAACTCCAGAAATGTTTGCACTATTCCATCATTCGGAGCAGAAGCTCAGTCTTCTCCATTTGGAAATGGCTGATGCGTAATGGAAACGTTAAACTGAATGCCTGTAAACTTACCTATTTCAGAAAAAAAAACTCGGTAGAGCTTTTTCCAGCTTTTAGTCGCATGATGCGAGGTCGTTAAGTGGATGCCGACTCAACTATCGCGTAATTGGTGATTGATGGAATAGATCTTCCAGCAATACAAGCGTAATATTAATCGATGAATAACTCCCCGATGTGTTGATTCGAGTACAGGAGCTGCCGAAGTGAGGCGTAGAGCTGACGATCCAAAGTGTGACGAACTTATTACCAAAAAAGGCGTTTATCCAACACTTAACATATACATGACACATATGAGCTCAAGGCAAGCAGAGAAAAGCGAACTGAAAACAGTCGAACTGTTTTCGCAATCAAATGTCACCGTGGGGCACAATCAATCCGATTCGCAATCGAGTGTCGCCTTTCGGCACAATCGATCTGTTTCGCAATTAAATGACGCATGGCAACAATCGATTTACTAGCGTGATTTTTATTTTTTGATGTGTGTTTTAAGAAGTTCTCTACTTTGGTGGCACTGTTAGACATACGTTTACACAGTAAATAAACTATGGTGAGAGAAAATGCACTCGTGTTTTAGGGCTGTGAGCGTGTATTCAGTGCTGCAGAAGGGTCGGTCGTGGAGGGCACATGGGACGGACATTTGTTGGGTGCATCTCATGCGCGGAGAGTCGCCTCACTGGCCAAGAACAAACTTGGTAAGCCAGATTATTTTTCTTTTTATTTGAATGTCATTGTCGAATGAACTCCGGAGTCGGAAATGAGGCCTTTTGTTCTGGATTTTTGTAGACATCCCAGGGTCGCTCGGTAGAGCTTTTTCCAGCTTTTAGTCGCATGATGCGAGGTCGTTAAGTGGATGCCGACTCAACTATCGCGTAATTGGTGATTGATGGAATAGATCTTCCAGCAATACAAGCGTAATATTAATCGATGAATAACTCCCCGATGTGTTGATTCGAGTACAGGAGCTGCCGAAGTGAGGCGTAGAGCTGACGATCCAAAGTGTGACGAACTTATTACCAAAAAAGGCGTTTATCCAACACTTAACATATACATGACACATATGAGCTCAAGGCAAGCAGAGAAAAGCGAACTGAAAACAGTCGAACTGTTTTCGCAATCAAATGTCACCGTGGGGCACAATCAATCCGATTCGCAATCGAGTGTCGCCTTTCGGCACAATCGATCTGTTTCGCAATTAAATGACGCATGGCAACAATCGATTTACTAGCGTGATTTTTATTTTTTGATGTGTGTTTTAAGAAGTTCTCTACTTTGGTGGCACTGTTAGACATACGTTTACACAGTAAATAAACTATGGTGAGAGAAAATGCACTCGTGTTTTAGGGCTGTGAGCGTGTATTCAGTGCTGCAGAAGGGTCGGTCGTGGAGGGCACATGGGACGGACATTTGTTGGGTGCATCTCATGCGCGGAGAGTCGCCTCACTGGCCAAGAACAAACTTGGTAAGCCAGATTATTTTTCTTTTTATTTGAATGTTATTGTCGAATGAACTCCAGAGTCGGAAATGAGGCCTTTTGTTCTGGATTTTTGTAGACATCCCAGGGTCGAGATTTATGCAGCCCAGGAATCGGCTTTTTCTGCTACAATGATTGCTGGTTTTTATCTCCCTTTGTGTTTATTTTTTCACTTAGAGGACAGTTTATAATAGAGTTCTGCTGCGAAGTGAAAAACGTCTCCAAATGCTCATCGCGGGAGGACATTTATCCTCGTTCACGCAGCAATTTTTATTGACATGAGAGCGTCTTTTTCTTACGATATGCATGGAGTGAATTGTATGCTAGTATGGATGGAGGGAACTGCTCATGGACGAACCTAAGTTTTAACCGTTTAACTGAGATGTCCTCATGGCGATAGTAGTTTCCCTGTGTTCTACGTTTTATTTAATCCGGGGTAGGCAATAATGGCTGTTCGTTTGCAGCAGGGAGGTGTTCTGAAGGCAAGCGAGGGAGAACAAAGGGACCCAGCGTATGAAACTTTAGAAAACTGATATTGCTTCGGAAATGTAAAGATTTTTTTTCTGGAATAAATTGTAACGTTTACTTTCGATGTGATGATCGATGAGGTTTAGATAGCAGTGGTTTTATCGACGAAAAGCCGAAGTTTACGGCAACCGTTGTTGACCAGTCGGATATAAAGAAGGTATCTTGTTTGCTGTAATTTATTTTGCTTATTGAGTGGGCAGAGAAGCATCTATTAGAACAATGAAGTCAGAGAGTGAGAATATTGTATAATGGTTTGTTGAGATCTCAAAGACTTCGAGCAGCTTCGTTGCATATTTTTTAGTTAGCTTAATTTACCGTTATCTTTCCATATATTTTTTTCGGAGTATCCGATGATGATTTGTGATAGGCATGATGTGTAATGGGAAGGGGAAGATGAAAGAACTTTGCATTCGAAATTTTAAAGCTGCACGATAAGTTGTGCCGTCCAACGCAGTTTTAGTTGAAGAGATTGGAAGGTCAGTGGAATATTATTTGCGACAAATGACTGAAAAGGCTTAAATTTGTTGTTTCTACACATATGCTATATTATTCCATTGGTTTTAGTGCCCAACCAATGCTGCAAAAAAAAAAGAATGTTTTTGTGAATAACTTATCGCAGTTGAACTGTCGCCGTCATGTTTTGCAGGTTTTGTACCGAATAGGGCAGTATATTGTATACTACAAGCTTGTTTTTGTTTGCGCGCATTTACTATTCTATGCATCGCCATACAAAATAGCTTCATGAAAATGGTCTCCTCAACACGGAGAAACTTTTCCACGGTTAAGGTTGTAGTTATGTTTTTCGAGAAATTTACGCGTTTTCAACAATGAAATGTTGAAAATTGGCGTATGCTGTTAGGGTTTTACATCTAGTAAACTGCTGTCGAAAATCGCACAAATCTTCTCATCGAATCTCCCTACCCCGCCCCGGCCAATCATCTTCACCATCTGACCACGAGGTCAGCAACCCGTTTTTTCGAATATCTTTGGTAAGCTATCACTCACTATCAGTTACATGGCGTTGTGTTCATTTGCAACGGAACATCGTGTTGTAGCGTGTGGAATTAACAAACATGCACTAATAGCTTTAGGGATAAATCCATTATCAACAAAGCAAAAGATTGGCGTTCAAATTCGCGGTGGTTTCATCAAATTTCCAAGTTCTGCTTTTCGGTAAAACGATGAACGCGATTTAAGAGGGTAGTATGGCGTTGGAAGGAATCAGCAAATTTGTTTGAATACGTCTATGCCGTGGTCGGACTGGGCGACATGGTCGAGCGACGATCAGTTGGAGTAGGCATCACTCATATCCCTGATATATACTGCATGTTATGCGCTGAGGTGGTGCCATGCTCGCAGGAATGGCTCGACTGTCACGTACGATCACTGGCGCATGTTTTGAACTATGTGGTTAGTTTTTCTAAATGTTTGGCACCCTTCCCATCTCCTCCTTGCCCCCTTGCACCTCTTTATTCTCGGTTGCATAATTTTCTCCTCCAATCTTGATGCGAATATGGCAACGAGAGTAGTGATTTTCGCTGATGAACAAATAGTTCTGCCTACATTTTGTGTTATCTTGTGAAGGTCTAGCGTATATGTGAATTTAGGCATAATCGAGACATTAGGCACACCGTTAGCCGAAAGTCCGCTGGTTCAGTCACTGGTAACTTCATGGAGACTTCCTTACCAAGGAGATAACGAGGCGGTAGCGGTCCACTTATGGAGTTAAACGTGCTTGGATGGGAGTTGCTTGCACTATTCATCAGAAATCACCAGTTGTTAAAAACCCTTTTTTGCAATGCAGTCGTCAGAAACATTGGCAACTGTTGGTGTTAAGCGTTAGTTTGGAAGCGGCTGCTGTTCGGTACTCCGAATTCAGTTTGTCCTTGGCTTTTAGGGAAGCGTTTATTCGTCGAAAAGAAAACTTACAATATAAGAATATTTTGAAATATGGTGCTCAAAACTTAGCATTACCGAATTTTGATTCTATGTGTTACAGATAGTGCCCTTATGCCTTACATGACTGGTTGGCAAAAGTGATGTTATTTTTGTTGCAAACTTGCGAGTGGGTTTCGCCCAGTGCAATTACAAATTGTAGCTTGTAGCTTTCCATTGTATAAAAGCATCATTCGTCTCATTTTCACACTCTGCGGCGAGGTTCTGCGATCACTGTTAACGTATGCGATGGCAAAGAAGTCCCGCCTCCCCTCCCACCCTTCCAAGTTCTGTTGTTGCTATTTTTTAAAGCCATTTGGTAATGAATGTTAAATTATAGCAGAAATACTATACGGACGAAGTCGCACAGCTGGAAACATTGCAGCGTGAGTCGTCGGAAGATGGAGGCAGATCTTTACGCAAATACATCGGCCTTTTACTTAAGGATGAGTTAGGCAGCACCGCTCAGATGCGTGTTTACGACCCTTATGGCGTACAGAAGCAGCGTGAGACTGAGGCACTTAAGGTTGGTCAATTTTACAAATGTTCATTACCTTGTATCACCTCCTTTTTTTTCAGTGCATACCGCTTCGTTATTTGCACAGTTCATATGCACAGTCAGATTATACAGATAAGTAGTTCTGCGAAAAGCCAAATCACTTTTCTGTCACGATCAATCGTAGTAAACGGTGGCACACTTCTGCGCGCTGCTATGTATAGTAGGAAATCGCGGCATTATTTTTTTGACCCGGGTTATGCAGTGGGTCAATGCTGTTTTTAATGCCCTTAGCCGTACCATCCACTGCAAATGTTTTCGCGCAGCTGTTTTGTTACGAACGACTTAAAACCGATATAGGAGTCGATTTCGTTCATCATTTTCTACTGTTTGAGATCGATTTTTCCTGTACACTTTTACCGATATCGAACCGCTCATTTGCGAATTCTTGGAGTGTAACGGGTAGCGTGTGTTTCTTTTCGTACTTTCCTTGAGACAGGCCACTTTCCAGACTTTACTGCTTTTCACTTCTATACATTCCGATTATGAACTGGTTTGGAAAATTTATTTAGCGAAACGAAGTAAATTAATGGGAGCATTTCATGAATACCCGAGGAGAACTAGACAAGCTAGAATGAATCAGGTTAGAGATCTCTTGAAGTACGTTGACGAGTGATCCAGAAACTTTAAATTCCACCTTGATGAGATAATTAAAGCGTAGTCTCCGTTATTTTTCAAAAAACTGGAATATCGAGCATATAAAAAAATATCCAACCGGATCTCTCTTTCCAGATCTAGTAAGCATCCAGTTTTGAGCGAAATTCTTTAATTCGCAAAAAAAAAAAAACCGCTACATTAATTTTTGAAGAAATCGGGAAATTTTCCAAAATTTCATGACGATAAAACGTCGCGAAGTTGAACTGCTTGCATTTTTAATATCAAATGGAAAGTCCATTTCAAAAAGATCTACTTCATTGGACGAAGATGAAAGGTATTTTTTCGTAGAGTTGCTAAGCATTAAAATGTTCAACTGTATTTTCTAAAAGAAATATGCGTACTTTCGTACTTCTAAGAGGTTTTTCATTTATCTCATCGTGTAATTGCATAAATTTTTGTATGGTTATATATTATGCTTGTGCTATGGAGATAACTGGATTGCTGTAAATTGCGCAGTTGATAATGCATTGAACTGCTAACTGATCGTTTTGCGGTAGGTGAAGAGTGACGAGCAGGTATTCTCTAAAGTATTATATTTGCAGGTTGCGGCGATAGAAGCAGAAAAAGATCGACAAAAAGAGAAGATCAAAAAAATTGCTGAGCAACGTAAAAAGGAATTTGAGGAACAAAAACAGCGCGTGAGTTGAAATTATTTTAAACGAATATCATTTACAATTTTTTTTCTTCGTCAACCGCTACTTTTTGGAATATCTTAATGGTCCCTCTAGTTTTGCGACCACTCACCCAAATTTGGGGAAAAAAGATGTTGCTTGAACGAGAGTAGAGGACGAGGTCATAAAGCATACGAGAATGTTCAATTCAGCCTTTGGAGTTTGTTGGGATATTGAATGTGAAGGAATATGTCTTATCTCAGCCTCATCTGACCATTACCATTCATATGGACAGGCTTATAAATGAGCTATCATTCAATCAGATCAGCGCATAAAACTCGTTTGCGGTTAGCTATGCAAATGCTTAGCTTGAAACATGAATGGTTTCTCGTCAGGCATGCTTTATGGTTTAATAACATGCTTCGTCAGCTGATGGATTGTGGGTTCGAGCCCTCGAGCTGTTGCTTACTCAGTGCTGTCTTATCCTCAGAGGGTGGATGAATTGATAATGGGTTCGTTTGTGAAGATAAACCTTCCAAGAGAGGAGCTGCTTGTAGCAGAGCGAATTAATCGCCTTGCCTTGTAAAAAATATCTCTTTGTAATGCGCTTGTTGTGAACTCAATGACTAGCGAACAGGGTGCGGTTTTTGAGGGGGACTGGAATTCAACGCCTCTGTTTTCGCTTTAGATTTCGATTTGATTACGTAATTAAGGAAATTTCTTTTCATCGATAAGATGGGGGAGGGGAAAGGGAGGGGGATAGAAATAGCTAAATCACTCATACTAAATTAGAATTTTTCTCTGAAGACGAGATAATCATATATTCATGTGGGAGGTTATAATTAATACAGATGAGTTAAAAATATGGCTGTAGGGCTTTCGTTTCGCATAGTTGCGGAAGGGCAGCGTTTGTTAAAACAGCCTAAAGCAGCCGACAAACTCCTTGGCTCACTTGTTGTCGTCCTTTAAAATTAATTTCGTCACTTTGTATGTGCGAATGGAGGTGTTTATTCAGGAGGCGAAACTAGAGGAAGATCGGCGTCGAAAGGCAGCAGATGAGAGACGATTAAAACTAGCGCGATTGTTGGCACAGCGGAGGTATGACAGGGAACGAGAGGAAAGGATGAAACGACGAGAGGCCATCAAAAAAGGGGAAGAGGGGAAAAAAGTCAGGGAAGAAGAGGCCAGAAAAAGGCAAAGAGCGTAAGTTCAGCGCCTTTTTAAAATTTTGATGCGATCTCCGCAATTTACTTTTTCTCGGATATCGTCATCTTTGAGGAAATACTATGCTGACGAAAGGACGTTCTGATTCATTCAGTACGATTTGGTTCGTTGATGTCATCATATCTTTGAATTATAATATAAATCACCTTATTTCAAGCTGAAACGAAGGTGGTGCGCATGAGTGTGAAATATTTGAAAAAGAAAAAGCCCATACCTGTGCGCACGGTTGGTTTCGTTATGTATCCTTAAAAGTTTATTTAAAGGTCGCTTAACAGAAACAAGTACCAATGCACTTGTGATAAGCGGCATCGAGGGGAAATGCGGTACGGAGATAGCAGCGCACATATAATTGCTGAAATGATTTGGAAAGACTATGGGGAGGGACCACAGGGGTATAGCCATCGATTTGGTTTTTGTCTGTTGTGCATCCATATGAAATCGATACGGCATTATGTGTAACTAGAAGAATTTCGGCCCAGCGATCTTAGCAGTTGAAGAATGTGGACCCGGCACTACGTGATAGAAGAATATAGGCCATGCACGAGGTTTCGAGGGGTCGCCTTGTTGTGACGTGGGATTGTCGACTTCGTGACTTGCAAGTACTGGTTGCTAGGATCAGGGAGAATAGTGTTTATCAGCAGTTATAATAAATCGAAAGAAGGGAAGGATCAGGTGGGTGAGCTGACGGCGGCGATATTCGAGGGACTGCAGAGTTGATGGGCGACGGTGGCCGGTCAAGGAACTGGCGAAGTTGACGAGCGACGGCAGTCGGTGAAGGGACTGGCGAAGGCAGTCGACCTCAGTCGGTCAAGGGACTGGCGAGCGAAGGCGGTCAGTCAGTGTCGATGAGTAGTCTGGATGACCCCAGTGAAGTATTGTCGCCAAAATGTCGCTCCTCCGCTCTTCCACTTTATGCGGCTCGTTGTCGGCTTGCCCATTGTTTAATGGCAGTGGACGTCTGGGAACACAAGGCACTCGGCATTCCTCGATATTTTTGTTTCCATCGTTTGAGGCGTTCTTAGGTTCGTCGTCACGAGATGTTTTGATTTTCTCCGCTTCGTGGGAGCAGTTTTCGCGGTGGCTGATTCACTGCTCTCTTGCGGTCTCGGAGCTGCATGCTCAGCTAGCCGCCTCGACGCTTTGTTTTCTTTCCTTCCCGAAGCTGTGCTATCGGCAGCTAGCTTCGACAGGCTTTTGTGCTTTCTGTAATAGATGGATACCGACACAGTACTTTTTTCACTAGAAAAATATCCGTTCAAGGCTCCGTAGTAGGAGAATGTCGGTCGAATACTCTTTCGAAAACATACCATGAGCTTTTTTTTCAGAACGTCGGTGGCGAGACAACGCGTGAAAGATGGAAATGCAAAGAAGCAAAAGGAAATGGAACGAGAAGAGCGTATAGCGCAATTGCGACGCGAGGAACGAGCGGTATGCATTTTTTTTTTTCCTTTTTTATTCAAATTTCTTCCACTCATTTTGGTTTTACGTCATGTCGGGGTGTGTAACGGTGAAAGTCGTTTGCGAATGTCGTTTTCGGCTCTGCTATCGTTAGGATGATCCAGAACGTGTGATGCTTACGAAGAATAAAGCAACGTATGGTGTGTTATCACGATTTTCGTATGCAACAACACTGTAAGCGGTATGCATTTTTTTTCCTTTTTTATTCAAATTTCTTCCACTCATTTTGGTTTTACGTCATGTCGGGGTGTGTAACGGTGAAAGTCGTTTGCGAATGTCGTTTTCGGCTCTTTATGCTATCGTTAGGATGATCCAGAACGTGTGATGCTTACGAAGAATAAAGCAACGTATGGTGTGTTATCACGATTTTCGTATGCAACAACACTGTTACTCCTACTTCACATGATCATCGTGCTATTTTTAGAGTACACGTCCTTTAGTGTTGGGTATCTTAGACAAGCATTTCTGTGAGAACGAAGTTTTTGCACCGATGGATTTTAATGAACGATCCCGGCTGAACCGTGTATGGAATTAGAGTAGAAAGGCGTGTTTCAGCTAGCGGAAGCAAAGAGGGCCGAATTGGAACGACAACGCGCCATTCAGATTCATTTAGAGGAGCAACGTATAGAAGAGGAGATGTTTCGTATTCGAGAGGAGAAAGCACGCATCATGCAAAATTTGTCGACCATTCAAAATGTTCGTCCTCTTCGTTTGTTTGCTAGCTTCTTTTAGCACAGAGCTGAACGAGATTCGTTATTCGTTAAAATGTAGTATACGCCAGCAGATTTTGTGTGATGAAAAAGATGCCCTTGATACCATTCCTTATTAGTCTTTCTCTCCTTCTGCTTGCCATTTTAAATTGGAAGCGAAGGTCGTGCAAATGTTTGTAACTTCCAGTCTTGCGCGCAAAATTTCTTCAGCAACGAGAGCTATTTCGCACCTTTCGAATTGCTTCTTCGAGAGGAAGGGCTCACGAAAAGGAACTCAGCAACCAGTGTAAACTTTGAAGGCGCATGCAACAAGAAAATTGGTTAGGGAAAGAGAGTACGGATAGTCATTGTTTAAATAGCACCGTTTAATACCACTATTATGGATACTCTTGCTACTCTCTGTTCACCTATGAAAGAGCGGCTCCGGCCATGAAATTTATGCTTTCCCGTAACTGTTTCGAATCTGTAATACTGACAGTCATTATTAGCGCTGCTGGCCGCGAACGGCTCCCCGCTTTGGGAGTCAGTAGTGAAAAGAAACGCCCAGCTAAAGATTATTGTTGTGTGAGGGTGCTTAGGGAAGAGAAAGGGACGGGGGGGAGGGGGAGGGGAAGTTCATGACAGACGTATCTTCGTATTTACTCGTGCGGATAACAAACGACCTCTCATCAATGTGGCACACTTGACACGAATGACATGCAGTACAATACACAATGTCCTCATGACGACATTAATCAATTTTGCTGTCGTGGCAGACAGTGAAATTATAAGATGATCGAACATAAGAAGAATTTCTGAAAGGAGTTTTAAGAGCAGAGAGGTGAAACAACGATAACAAAGATGGAGAGGTCATATTTCTTAATGAAAACGAAAAGATGGTCAGTGAAAATGTTGATTATGAATAGAATGGGTCGTGTTGAAGTGGCTGAGTCATTAGCGTTTGCATCGCACGTGCTTTCATCATTAAAGAGTGCAGTGAGGCGCGTCTGTGCTCTATGCAGTGAACGTCAAAGGTGAACGAATAGGAACGGTGAATAGCGAGAAAAATCTGTTTCGAGAAAGAATTGATTCATGAAGGAACTAGAAATTTTTGTTCGTCTTACAACCAACATACTACGATGATTGTGTGAATGCTAGCTAGATCATTGAGTGCACACTTTAAGTATCAATGGCAATGAATCATATTTGTATAATTAAAAAGAGATCACATTTAAGTTTTTAACGGATGGGTTGCTAATGATAATTAACAAATCCAGACACTTTAGCGCTAATCATAATGCGTTACTTAATAGGTGTTTTTTTTTAGCATCAGGAACGCGCGTTGGATTTAAATCGATTGAGCGTTTCCGTTCCGAATGCAGGTGCACCACGGCTTCCAGTCAATATGTCAGATCCTGTGAGCCAATCATCGTCCGTTTGTTCGGTCAGTATCGCTGAAAATGTCGATTCATGGAAATGTACGTCATCTGCATACCATCCGTCAGATGTACCAAAAAGGGAATCGTCAGAAGTCACCTACTCAACCAGTCAACGATCTGCAAGTGTCACTAAATCACATTCACAACTTGCGCCACGCAGAGTTATATCACCGGTGGTCAGCGTGAATCATGAGAGGGGCCATTCAAGGAAGACGGAGATACATCCAAAAGCGTTCAAACAAATTGAGACAAGAGAATCGCTTGTTGACTATTGTAAGTCCTTTTTTTTGTGGATAGCACGCTATTTTTTTCTATTGTATTTCTAAAGTTTGACGCCAGTTTGTTTCTGGAAAAGGAGGCCTATAGAAAATAGCGCTATGCTTCCGCACAAAATCATCCTGACACTCGAAGCGTGATCATGGACTCCTCTGGGTTTACTGCATAGTCATTATGGAACATTCTCAGCGGAACGTCCATTGCGATCGAACTTCACCGCTGTTAAACGGGAATCCCATTTCTGTGTGTCTCTTTTCGGTTATCACCGGCATTCACATGTTTTTAGCCAATGTGTTACAGTCTCGTTGCGATATCTATCATATACGCATTCATACGCAGACGTTGGCAGTAGTAGCTTACCGACTGATTGCACTTTGCTTTGTTGAAACTATTCATTCAGAATTCGCCCTTTCGAAGTACAGACGCTACGCCATCTGCTTCTAAATTCTCGTCTTTCGATTCTTTAGTGGTCGATGATGGTAGTCGAGTTGCTGCAGTCGAAAATCTAGAGTGGCCATTTTGCCTAAATAGCCATTTTGCAGTAAAAAATTGACTATAGGTGGATGAATTCGTTCACTCGCTCCCTTTCCCCTCCCCCCTCCGCCTTTCCGTCCTCCTCCTCTCCCCTCACCCTTCCCCCTTCCCCTCCTCTTCCACCTTTCCCCTCCTCTTCCACCCTTCCCCTCCCCCTGCCCTTCCTTCCCCGTCTTCCCCCTCCTCTCACTCCTACTACTCAACTTAGCAGATCACCTGAGCTTTTATTTTTATAGTGTGGAAGCAAGGCGGTGAGGCGATTCCGGAGGCGGAGATGCCGCAACAGTTCAATAATGCCGCCGCACGAAAAAATGGATTGCTCGGACTGTGCTCGGTAAGCGACTGAAATGTTCTTGTTGGTCTCGGTGTTGTTATGCATAGGTTTGGTTACTGGTTTACTTTTTGGAACGGGAATCGAAACGGAGTGATTGCTGTTCGGAATAAGACATTTTCAGTTTTCATTTCTCATTAGAGCCCTCAAAATATCTGTTTCTTGTTCGCGCTTTCTTCATTTTTCTCCCATTCAGAATCTTTTCAATATTTTTATTTTATCAAAAGTTCCAGTGGTGAACGTCTTAAAAACTACAACTTTTCTTATCTGATAAGTTAATTAACACTGCAACTTTTCTTTTCTGACGGGTTAGATCTCCTAATGGATAGCATTTGTCTCATACTAGGTAATATAGATTAGAAATAGCTGGGGAAATATTGTGCCGAAATTGTACCTGTACTTTTGTTGTCTCATACACGAAAGGTATTTTCGCTCATTTTTTTTTACCTTAAAGTCTTTCCGTCGTCATCGTCATATTCCATGTTTACTGAATTTCCCGCAATGTCTGATTCGATGTCGTTCCCTCCTGTGCCATTCTGCCATCTGGAAATGTTATTCGCCTTAATTAATGAGTTTTGCACAGGTTTACCAGGTGCAGTGTAGCGATCGACCATCATTCGAATCTTATTACTGTAGTGCATGCTCGGTGTGGACGACTGCCTCGGACATGTTCAATCATCTGATGACTCCTGAACATAGACTTGGCTATTTGGTACGTTTTTGAACCTTTACTCATTTCCCGTCCACTTATACTTTTAGCAATTTTCGCATTACATACTTTTCTTTTTTTCGGTAGTAATGCCAAGCCCAAATTGTACCCTTTGTAACAGAAGGATCGAAACGGTGGCCTAAACATTTCCCTCTTTCCTTTGCTGGTTTTCTGTTTCCTTTTTCTCTTCTAAAAATTACTGTTATTTGTTTTAAACTGGCTTTCACTGAATTGGCACTACCATCATCTGATTTATTTCGAACTGTATTTGAGAAAGAATTCTGTCTGCTGTGAAGGACCGAAATTGTTGCTGCAATTCTGACTGTCGAAAAGAATGGTGCTTGTTGCTGTACAGTATATTTTGGCTAGATATTGTACGTTTATGCTTCAAACTCTTTTGGTAGTCGAATGTGTTTGCTTTGCGTTCTTATCGTTGCTGCGGTGAGTGGAAATGCGATGAGAAATTCTGCGAGGAATCAAAGATTGTTGCGAGAAGATCATAGTGGACTTCAAGAATCGCTAAGAAGCTGTTGTAAAAGTTCACGAATCACGTGGAAAGTTGCTTCTGGAATGGAGAGGGCAGAGTGACTATCATAAACGAGGAGAATAACAAGCAGTTCGAAGGCCAAAGATGTGTTGTCAGCAGATTCGATTGTAATTCCGAAGGTTGAGGACTCCATTCCTCGTTGATTTATGGATGCTGCTAAGTGAGCTCATTTCATAATGGAAGTAGAGAAGTCTGTTGGTGAAGTGGTTTGAGTTGAAAGCATATGCATGATGGATTGGATGGAACACGTTATTAACATAAGAAGTATTCGTAAAACGGCGTCCATAAAAGAGTCCTAATGAATGCGGTTGTTCGAAGGGCACACATACGGAAGAAGCAGTACAGCGTGGTGTTCGGAATAAAGTACGGACATCGACTTGAGCACAAGTGTTGTCTTGCCACATTGCTCAGGTCCGTTCTGGTCCATCCTGATTCATTCGCTACTTTCGCGATGATTCAGAAATCCGCATGCCCTGTCTTTTCATGCTCTACCGATCGTTGTTCAAATACCCGGTGGCCGGAGCATATTTTCGAGTGCGCAAGCAATGCTTATTTTCGAGGAGATTGAAATCGGTCAATCTGCAGTCTATTTACTGTCTATCTGTCTGGCTGATAGCATGCGCATCTGTGTGAAATGCTAGAAGAATATTCTGATACAGTGAATTCGAGTTGTCGCAGTCAGCTGCTCTTCGGCACCCAAAGATCTTTTCGCTTCGCATTCTGTTTCAATCTGATTTTTGGTACTTTGGAGGAAGCATCGGTTATTGCAGTTCATTAGGTGCGAAGGTAACATCTATTTGTTGTATTGATCAGTGTGTCTTTAAATGAATATATTAGTTGTCTTCATGTTTGGTACGCAGTTAAACATGCTGGAACACTTGCGAACTAAGCCAACGTCTGGCGCGCTTGTGGCGCAGCTCAGGGATGAAAGCTGAGAACTTTTGTACTCGTACAAACAGTTTGGCTTTTGCTACATTATAAGATGCGGTGATATCGTTTGCATTCATCACTGTTCGGCAAAATGTTCATGCTGATGCGCGCAGCACTACTGTGAACGAGCGCTGTGTATCTTGTTTTTAATATTATGACTCATTTTGAGTCGTTTCTGTTATGCGTTCTTTTGAATCATTTTTTGTTTTAATCCATTTTGTTTTGAATCGTTCTTCTTTCGACTGATTTGAACCGTTTTTATTATGATTCATCTGCAGTTATTGTGAAAGTGAGTTGTTACAAGTGATTGAAAAGTTTTGCAGACTAAATGTTCAAGCGTTGCAGTGATTGGAGATTGTTGGTTTTAGTTTCGCAATTACAAGATGTATCACAAGTCGGCGATGAGTCAACCAAACATCACCGTTCGTGATCAAATGCTTGAGCAGTTCGCGCAACAAATATGGAAGTTGGAGGGTTCGGGTGAAGTCAGGTATCGTCTCTCGTGTGCTGTCAACTACGAAACTATTTCGCGGTTGTGGCCTCAGCATATTCGTCTCCTCAATAACGACTGGATGTCCGATTCCGTTAAACGAGGTAAGCGAGCGTTTCACGGTGGCTACGGTTTGCATGCTATCTGTGTCATGTTCTCTAGAATGCAGACAGCGACCGATTGTTATGTTGAATAAGTTGAGAATAGTGAATAAATGAACAAAATTCAGGATTGTATTTTTGAAGGCACTAAAGAAGTCAACAAATGGAAGTAGAGCGTTGCGTTGAGCGTTTAGAGGGCGCATGAAAGGAATGGAAGGATAACGGCCCAATCAGTTTTTTTTTCCATGCTGACTTTTCCTCCTCCTCGCCTGTTGCGGGTGCGTCATTATTCTCGCCATGGTCGCAAGCCGACAATATAGTTATGATATCTTGCCGGCACAGATGTACTTCCGAGTGACGCAGATGGGTATGGATATTCCGAGTGAGTTCCCAAACGAATATCTCAAATGAACTAGCGGGTAAATGTACTGTGTTTTGTAATGGAGTCAGCGTTTTATGTTACATCTGACATATATGTGAACGACTCAGTGAATGCAATTGTATGCTCGGGTCAAACTTAATGAAGCACTGCACGATGATTTTACATTGTTATGTTGTTCATCGTTCATAGGCATGATTGTTGACTGCTTATATTCTCTGTCAATAAAGTATTACTTCAAATTCGCTAAATCTGCTTCAGATTATTTTTTGTTTGCATAGACAAACTTTGGTTGAACTTATTTTGTTGTACTAAATTGGCACGAAAATTGTCGTATATGCGCACGGATGGATTTTGACAGCCATCTGCCGTCGATGTAATTCAGCGAGGTTCACAGGGAAGAGGTTGGGAGCATCGGAGACGTTTTTAACTGTAGCCATTGTCAAGAACTGTTGTCCGCGTAGAAGTTTTGCCATGGAGCTGAACAAACCTTGACCGATGGCGCAACAATTGGCCGCATTTGAGATTTGGCAGATTTCCTGTGCCGTGCAGTTCTTCGCCGGCTTTTATTTGGGTCTTCCTCGCCAAGTGGGCTATAGCGTTGTCTGGTTGAAGAAGGAGGTCATCTCGATTATCGAGAGCGGGATTATACCGAGCTAGACTCTCATGAATGCGGCTGTCTTGTCTCGAACAGTGCGAGTTGCACAACACCAAATGAAATCCACCAAACGCACAACATCACCTTGTCACCAAAGCGATTTTGTCGAAGCACTTGCCGAACTTGTTGGTCGTGAGAGGACACTGCGACCACGATCAACGTTATTGAGATTACTGTGAAAAACCCAGTTTTCAGTCTAATGACTTGTTTCCAAAATCGTTGGCTTAAGGGATTTTTGAGTACCTGCATACATACGTTGGCTTATTCGAGCTTGTGCTATTATCAAGTCGCTTGAACCTAACTAAGGCCAATTCTGCATGAATTCGGTATGGTCTTCTCGTCGGGTACAGCTCACAGTTTTTCCAGGAGTGATGATCGTTGTGAATGGAACTTTTCTTAGAGACATATGCCCCGTTCGGGAAAGCTTTTGAAGCTCATGTAGCGTTTTCCGCGGTAATGGCGTTACAGCATTCGTAGAACAGTTTTGTTCATCGATATTCGCTGCACGATTGTTCCTGACCACGTGAGTGCAGCAAAATTATTTTCATTTGTCATGCCGTGTAAGGGCAGTGGTACCAAACACACTGGCAGATGATTTGTGTGCTCTGAAATCACTGTTAAAGTTGTCGTCTATGCGCATCAATTTGTGTTATGTCAGTCTATCATATCAGAATGGCTATCATTTCCGATTTGTCATATCCGAATTGGTAAGGTTCGATTATTTTGCTAAAGAGAAGTTGCGGACAGCATCAGCGATCCAACCAAACGGCACTGATTTTGAACGACAATAGGACGGTAGCATGTGTAATTTTCAGTTTTACCAACAGATGACATTCAAATATCTCGCTGACTTGTTTTTATTCGATTGTTGCTTGTTGCGTTGATGTATAGGTTTGAATGTCTTGAAACGTGCTGCTTGTACCTTGCTTGTTTGGTTGCTAGCATTATGGTTTACCGTAGATGCTGAGCAAATGTTGTTTTAATTTCATTTAAATTATTTATGCAGCAAAAATAAAAGCGATAATAGTTGTGTTAGAGAAGTTTTAAAAAGTTTTCAAAGTGCAATAAACAGTTGCAATTTTTTCTAAGGAGTTGTATTGGCTTGCAACATAATTTGATTGCTGTTGTGTGCGTCTTGTTTCGAATTATCAGTTGTAGTTTGTCTTTACTTTGTTCTATTTCTTTGACGTTACATTTCTCGTTTCTTTGTCCTCTTTTGCAGCGGCATACTAGGGAATGAAAAGTTTATCCGCTATGGATGTGTAGTTTTATATGTAGCGGAAATATGGTATTTTTCTATATCCACTAGTTTTTATTGAGCTTTTTTTAGGCCGAGATAGAATTTTTGAACTTCTGTTGTTTTTGCTTCTTTCATACCTTCTTTGTTTAGCACCACGAGCGACTGTCGACTTTTCATTATTGTTACTCGTGCCTTCGAAACAGCGAAGCCAGATTGATATTATGAGTTAAATGACTAAGCTGAGATGATGCCATGGTTTATATGGCATCTTCATTGAGCCACTTTTGGTTCTCAGATTACGATTTAGAAGCGCTTTTTAAGATACGAATAATTATTGATATTCTAGCGAGCACTCGCACTCCACCGCCTGGAACTGAACCCGGCAAGGGAAACGAAACGAGGAAGAGAAGCGAAGCACCAAAAGAGAGGGAGCGAGAGCGTGGAAGAGGTAGACCGTCAAGTGGAAGTGACAAAGGAAAAAACAAGGCGAAAGAACGAGAAAAAATTAGGCAGAAAGAGAAAGACAGCTCATCGAAAGGCAAAGGAAGATCACCGATGCGAAGAAAGGAGGTATCGTTGTTAACGTAAGTTTTGAGCTTACAGTACTCTCCGCGCTTTTTTATATTGTTACCACTTTTTTTTTCTGAGCAGCGTTCTCAGAACGTTGGCCGTAATGAGAACGGTTGAAGTCGTCACGAAGAAGGTTGATGGTAAAAATCTTCGGAAGTTTCGAATGAAAATAGATTCCAGTATATGAGGATTATCGTTTTTTTGTCGCTCAAAGAAGAAAGGTCGTGGAGACAGACCTCATCTTCCGAATCAATGCAGTTGTTGATTTTCCCCGTTTTACTGTTGAGAAAATACAGATTTTTTGTAGCTAAAAGTCCGATAGGTAAAGCTAAAATTCCCTGTGGTTTTCACTTGATGCGTCACGGTGGATTTGAGTAAAGCAGAATATTGGCAATGTAAAATTGATTTTATTTCTATGAGTGCATATTGTTGTTTTGCATCACTTGTTAGGAGAATTTTTGCACATTTTTCACAAAGAGTAGTTTTTGCAGTGTACATTAGACAGCACGTTTCATGATTTGACTTTAAAAGCATGAAAAGACGAACAGTAAATGAAAGTTCACGTCAGTACGAAAGTTGATTGTCGTATAGACCAAGCACATAAAGATCGTTGTACGCATCGATGTAAGGATCAAACGAACAACTCGTGGAAAGAGCATCTCATAAACGACTGACAGCTAGTGCTGAGCATTGCCTGAACACATTTTGACATACAGTCTCGAAACATATTGGTGTATTAGCTTGAATAAAGTAATCTCCTTGCTTGACATAGACTCCACTGAGTGAACCTTATCTCCTCCCCCTCTAATAATCTTTGAATTTCACACTCCGCCTCTCTGCAACGCGTAGAATTTTGTACCTCTCGTCCTCTCTTCACGGTTCATCCTTCCCGAAATTGTCTCCCTGAAAAAAAATTAGTCCCCCTCCTTGAATGTCTGTACCTGTTTAAGAAGCCGTGAGCTTTGTAGTCTCAGAGAATTATATTTGAAGTGATACGGAGTTTTTCGAGCCATTCTGCCTTTCCACTTCCTCAACTTGTCCTCCGTCTCATTCCTGAAACACTGTATGGCCGGTTTTTTAACATGCCTTTATCGAGGAATGTGAGACGATCGTTACGAAGATATTTTCCTAAGCCAACCACCTGGCGCACTCTAAGTTGTGATCTTCGCTTCATTAATGAACAGGCGAAGAGAGTTCTGATTGCATTTTATTTTCCTTCGTTTCTTTTACGTTTGACGTCCTGAGAATCTTTGCTGGAATACCTATCTCCAAAGCAAACAGGCACCGCGAATTGAAAGTTTAGGAGGCAGGAAGAGGATGGGGGAGAGGAATGAGGGCAGGGAGGTGGGGGGAGGGAAGGGGGAGGGTAGAGTGGGAGGAAGAGCGAAAGGAGGTGGTAGTTCCCCTTGTCCCTGCCTTCCATCCTGTGTAGCATATGCGTTTTCTATCCTGGAGTTCGATTCTGATTCCAACATGGCCTTCCGCGGTGTTTGAGGGCAACATAATTGGCTCCTTACCACAATGGCATTTGTGATAAGCAGAGTGAGTTGAACAATTCTGCATTGAACTTTTTAGTGTGGAGCGAAGCCAACGTTCAGTAAGTCGTCGCCATTCACGTTCACGTTCACGTCATCCTGCTAGAACTCGTTCTCCCGCTATCGTTCGCTCGCGTCGTTCGAGGTCGCGGTCGAAGTCGCGTGATCGACATCGGTCCCCACTGAGGATTGCCAAGCTGTTGGATTCGCTTCAAAGCATGCAGGGTGAAGCTGCGTGGGAGGATGCTGCCGCAGCATTCTTAACGAAAATAGGTGACAGGCGAGGGGCCGATCGTGTCCGTGGACGATCGCCTTTATCACGAGCTCGTAGTAGGAGCAGAAGTGGGAGTCGTCTGAAACGATCCAGAAGTCGTATATCGTCTTCAAGGCGCAGGTCTCTTTTAGAATTTCATATACAGGGGTGTGTTGGGGTGACAGTAGCTCAGTGACAGAGCTTCCGCTTCCTGCGCGGGGCGACCTGGGTTCGATTCCCGGCTGCTTTCCCAACGGATCGCCAGCAGGCTGGCCACCAGGCGTTCCGAAGCTGGTCAGAACAATCATGCATGGGCATGGTTTTCAGCTGCATCGATACGGGAATTACAGCTACCTTTGCATCCCTTTGCATATACGAATGTGTTACACTAAGTCCTCCAGAGTAACAGGAAAAGGCACGTAGGAAGAAGACTAATTTGAAAACTATAGTACTGCCGCCGAAAGAAAAAGAATATGCATTCTGCCAATGGAATTTGCATATCATCAATTCCGGTGAACGTAAAACGAAAAGATTGGAAGGGGAATCGATTGATATTTGGTATTTGGAAGCTGAAAGTATAACGGTGACTTTTTCTGTGGGATCTAAAGCAAATTATATCGTGACACGGTTGCCATTTGCCAATTTGTTGTTGAAGATTTAAATACATTCGGTGAGCTGAGTAACGTGAGGAAAAATAACAGATTTCTTCGCTGCATTTAGGCGCTTGTTTCTGCGCCACTGTTTCTCTTTCCACGTTAATTTTTATTCCTCTCTTTCTGTCTAATCATATTTTTCGATTTTTCAAGCATTAAGTCATTTGTTTTTTTTTTAAGTTCTTTAAGGTTCTATATGCAAGTTGCCTACGTGCTCGTTGTTACTCTGACATTCAAGGTGACTTGTTGCAGAAGTAGGAGTCGTTCATGTCGTGCGCAGTCTTATTCTCGACCTTCTGAAAGCAGCACTCGGAAACGTGAGCATGAGCGTGGAAGTGATGAAAAGAAAAGGAAAAGTGCTTTTGACGAAAGGGTCGAGCAGGAAACTGCGGGAGGATTGCTAAAAGTATGGGAAGGTCTTCCGGAGGAGGTCGACAAAAACCTAGAGAAGGAGAAAACCGTGAAGGGAATACCATCCGATGAAGACATCGATCGGATGTTCGCCAGACGTGCTAAGGTAAGCGTTGCAGAACATTTCTCGCTGGAGCTTATTTGTCTTTAGTCTTGCGGAAAGTCTTAAGGTAAGAATCAGCAACAAGGTAACGACTGGATCGAGTTATTCGAAAAGTTCGATCTTTTTTTTTTTTGCGGCCGTTTGGCCTCATTCACTGTTCGGCCGTGAATTCTTATAACAGGTTGCGCTCCAAGTACCATTGTATTCCATTCGGAGTATAACCTTTGGATCTGCGCTTCACTGACGACCATTCACCCATTAGGGGGACGGCGGGAAAGGGTTGTCATCCAGAGATAGGAAGGTTGAGATCAGAACATGTTTTTTTTTTCTTTGAACGCAGTGGCGTGAGCAGCAAACAACTGCGTATGTTCGCTAGTCTGGAATGCCATTATCGACGATGAGTGGCTCAATTAATTGGCCTGATTGTTTGGCCGGGTAGCTACATTTGATGGACTCTGATTTGAGTTCAACAAACTAAAAGAATAAAAACTGGTTTTAGTTTGTCCGATATTGGATTCTGCACATTAGTGATTGTCGTTGCGCTTCGCTCTTTCCGGAAAACAATTCGCTAAACACGGACTGCTATAGATATATCGTAGTAACTCAGAAACGATTCGCATGGCTACAGAGTTTGCTTTTTATGGGGAAGAGATGGATTTATTTGAAGAGGAGGCTAAACGCAAACACGAGCTGGTTTTCAGCAGTTTTGGTGTGGGAGTTCATAGTATTACATGTTTTTGGGGAAGGGGGAATTAAGGAAGGTTCTCCATTCGCAAGGCGGGCAGTGGCTCAAAGATAGGGCTTTCGCGATATATGCGCATATGCGAAAAGGCACGGCTTCGATTCCCGACTGCTTCGCCAACGGATGGCCAGCAGGCTGACCACCAGTCGTTTCGAAACTGGTCACGACGACAATCATGCTTGCGCATGGTTGTCAGTTGAATCGATATGGGAATCGATGAAAACAGCTGCATTTGGCATCGCTTTGCATCGTTTTTCGTACCGGTGCTGAAAATCGAGAATTCTGGCCAGCCGAAAAACATTTAAAATCGTGTTTTTGAGTATTGGTCTTAAACGATCATTTATTAAGTTCAATCGTCTTTGTTAAGTCAGTGCCAATTACAAAAGAAAGAATGAAAAATGAATCTATCATGTGTTTCTTACCAACTGAGGACACCGTATGCTGTACAGGTTTCATTCTCATGTGAGGATCTTCCTTCCGTTTTGTTCACATTGGTGAGGCAAAGGAAGTGGAAAATGTAAACAGTGCTGCAGCATACAGTGATTTATTAAGTCATGTTAAGTTAAACCTTTTATCAACTTTTTTAAAATGTAGATACCTCCATGCCAGCGGGGTATTTTATTCTTTGCAGTATCGCTTTGTTCGGTAATGGGTGGAGGTTGGGAAGGGGCAGGGTTAACGTAGACAAACCAAATTGTTTCCTTGACTACTTCCTGTATAATTGAGTGTTAGCGAGAAATGGTTTGAAGATGGCAGACCAAGAGAAACGTCGTGATCCGAAAGAGGATATGCGTAAGCTGCTTGGATTACTTGTCACGATGCAACAAGAGGCGCAACAGCGTGGCGAGTTGGACGATGCAACAATCTCTCGTCTATATAAAGAAGTCGGTATAGCGGGTGGTGATCTGACCTCAGGTGGCATTCTTCTGCAACAGTTGTGCCATATGCTTGCGGGTGATGCGCAATCGTCTTCAAGTAGCGTTACACAGCCCTATCAGCAACCAGAGCAACCACCCAGGGTTGATCTAGAACGTTTCGGTTAGTGTCAGATCTATTTTCAGTCCTGCTTAAAACACTTCATTCATTTAAATTCGCGAATATCGGTGAAGTCGCAGAGTAAGCTACTCAGTTAACATTTGCAAGTGCAGGAGATATCTTTTTGACGTCCATTTTCGAAATGGCACAGCCTGACGGAGAAAGTCGCTTAATAAATAGGACATAGTGGTTTTGCTTGGGCTGAGTTAGAGGCGTTTTTTTTTCAGTTGGTTCAGTCCTGCGGTGAGAGGCCATTTGGAAAAAATTTGCATTTCGTTCTAATTTTTCTTCGACGCAAAGCACTAAGAGGGGTGGAGGTGAAAATTGAAACAGAGTGTTTGCTTGAGGAGCAAGCTTTCTGGAATCTATGATGGCTATTCAGTGCATGAGAACAATCAACAGTCATTAAGAAATGAATGGAGGAAGTCAGAGTTGTGAACCCGTATATACTGCTTCAGAAATCATCGACATAATAAATCCGGTCGGCAGACTGAGGGTACATTTCGTAGGATATATTCATCACAACAGCGCTTGCGAAGATATGTGAAAAAATCCTGAAAATGGCGAAGAGTAACCTAACTTGCATTGTACAGTTAGATGTCAAAATAGCGCACAATGCTATGACGCCATATATAGTCGTCCAGAAAATTATCGACAGAGTAAGTCTGGATAACAAATTAGTAAAGCTATTAGTATGCTACATGCTAAAAGTAAGAATATGAACACTGGGTGAGGACGAGATCTCCAAAGTGAAAGGGAATACTTCCGCCTGTCCTTTTTGTCTTTCTGTTTTCGAGCGTAACTGAAATTGAGACGCCGCGGAAATAATACTCCGCAGGTGGCATGCAACTTCTATACACGTGTGAAGAGAGCGAAGAGCCGAGCATGGCGAGTCTGATAGAAGAAGATCTGAAAAAACCATGAAATATCTGACAGAAACATTAGAGATGAAATAAGTGACTCAAAACAGCTACCACCGGATTTGGAAGGTGAGAAGGTGAGAACGCTAGCTGGAAAGCGCTTAGCTAATGCGGGCATTCTGAAGATTTGCGGAGAACAAATAGCTATCAAAAGTAACACTCGCAACCTAGGTCTACACCCCGACGGTACCTTCCGAGCCCACTTTGATAACGTGTCCCGTTCGTGTTCAAAACTTCTCTACCTTATGAAGGCAGTAGGGCAATACATGAATACGAAATGCAGAACCACGCTAATGAACGCCTATGTAATCCCTAAATTCAGTTATGCCTGCCCATCACTGCGACATCAACAAAAAAACATTGAAGTACTGCAACGAGTTGCAAAGCGCTTAGTCAGAGTCAGACGCAAAAATCAGAGACAACCTCAAACAGTTCAAGCAAATTAGGGAACACAAAGCCCACTACAGCTGGGGAGATATTTCAACACTGAGCAGCGCGAAGTTCAAAGTAATGGCTAGATTAGTGGGAACTTGAACAGTATTCTGAAAAGACCCATTACTGAACGATGCGCGGAATGTACACCCTGTGAAACGTTCCGGACAAATTACGGACTGAAAACAATGAGATGCCGAGCGACTGCTGTCTCCTCAACACACTGATGACGTTGAGATGAGTAGTGATGCGTTGTGATGTAAAGATGTCGCTTAGAGAAAAAATGTGCGCTTAAGTGAACGATCCTTTCGATTAAAAAACGTGCATATCGCAAAGCGAATAATCTTCGTATTGTCATCCTTTGTGTATTTGTATTTTTTTTCGTAAAAGTAGTCCTCACCTATATGCTACATTAAAGCATCGGTTCGATTCGAAAAATTTGTGATAAAACACATGGGAACAATTTTGAAGAAATTATCTGTTAATAGAACAAAAAATGCTAAAGCATTTTCCTGGCCTCTTAACACTTCAGACGGCTGATGAGAGCATAAATGTAATGGATATAGAAGCAAAATGAAGACTTCATTTATTTCGTAATTGGGTACGTTTAAAGAAAATGAAATGCGAACGGAATTTAAAGCTAAAGCATATGGAAACAACCGAACTTTATGAACTCGTAGTAGTACGAGGTAATGAGAATATGAGAACGTTGAGTCAAGTGTATTATCGCTGAAGTTCCGTTGAGCAATCCTAAACGCTAGACGCAATTAAAGGCGATATACTGTTTTGTGGGGTTAAGATCAAGAAGTTCGTGAAAGAGTTGCGTAGTCATCACCGAGGGGACATAGATAATTTGGTCCGAAGCGTTGTTCTCGTGGAAATTATTCTATGAGCGTTTATGTTTTATTGATGGTGGTTAAGTACGGGTGACTACAGAGAATGACGTCTAATATGTTTCTGAATGTTATCATTTATTATCATCAAGTCTGAGCCTGACTAAAGTAGTCTATGTCAGGTCATATTTCGGAACTGTTTCGTCAGACTTAGGCTTAAAATTTTTATTCAAGGAATCGCGCCTGCAAAGGAGCCAACTCCAGCGAGTTTTGTTTATCCGGGAGCACCAACACCAACCGAGCAAACATCGACTGCTAATGAGGAGCCTGTGCACTTGTCATATACGAGCGATTATGGAGGCATCAAAAGGACGGCGACTACAAAAGGCAGTGAGCGGGAGGATGCTGTCCTGATCAGCCCATGGATTAATGGTCCACCCGATGGTGGTCCCCCTCTCAGCTTGCTTACTGGCGCAGCAGGGCCTTCAAACTTACCAGGACCTTCAGGCTATGACGGACGGCCTGTTTCTCTTCTCGAACAAATACGGTCTCAGCCTTCACAAGTGGACATCTATGCAGCGAGACGAATGAAAGAGTCAGCGGTTACAAATGAGAACAGTGAAGAGCAGGGTGTGTCATCTTCATGGGGTAGGTGCAGTTTTCTTTCATGATTCATTCTGCTGTGCAATGCAAGGGTGCAGGGCTGAAATGAGAGAATTTGATTGCTTCTGATTATTGTAGCGTTCATGCCATATATAACCTGGATTTTATGTGTGTAATAAATAAAAGATTGATGGTTTTTCATTCAGGAATTTTTTTATTTTCTAGGAATTCTCTATTTATGAATAGACGAGCTATATTTGCAGACGTTTTTGCCGTTTTAAGAATGGACCGTTTACGTAAAAATTGAAATCCAATTGCAGAATCAGTTTCCGTTGAACATTTCCGTATTTTTTGTCTTTATGTATTTCGCGACCAATCGAGTATTCTTTGCCTCAATACGGCGACGGGCTTTTTAGGCCACACGTTCAAATGAATATGCAAATGAACTGGCCTAATTATGCAAATGCAGATGAACTTGAGGAGTTAGAACAGATGAACTAGATCAACTGGCCTAACAAGTGATCCCTAGGAATCATGCTTAAGCATGCCCGCCTCCCCTCCCCCCGCCTTCATATATCCTCGTCTCTAAATGAGGGAGGAGAGTGTGGGGATGTTCATGCTCGTGATTAACTAGTATCAGTGTTTGCAGCTGGAGAGGGGCTGCCGTTGTCGAGAGTACAGGATGAGACAGGTGCGTTATCATATTCAGCCGGTTTTCCAATAAAGCGTAGAGCAGTTCCCACGGTGCCTACTAGAGCGTGCACTGATATGGACGAAAATGAGAGGAACGCGGGGGAAGAGGCGGCATTCTTTGTTGAGGACAGGAGCAAACTGATCAAGAAGAGTGTTACCGATCCAAGACAGAAGTTGTTGGAGGCTCGGCCAGATCTCAGCCGATGGACGGGTGCCAACAATCCAGCAAACAATACAAGCCTTAAAGCGGTAATTCATATTTTAACTTGTCCGTTTGCGTTTGTTGCTTGAATTTTTCATTCTAGTCAGATAAATATTAATATTCGATATCATAAATAACTAGCGTTATGGTGGACGAGCCCGAAGGCCCGAACTGCAAAGAAGATCGCGAAAATGGAAGAGATGGGGGAGGCGAAGGGGAAGCGACTTCGATTTCCTTAAAAGTCCGAAACTGCAATTTTTTTTTTGCCTTTTTTTGCAATTCTCATGCGGCTTTCATGTGACATTGGCGGCGTTGTTATGACTCATCAATTACGGGCAATTTACGAACATAAAAAGGAGCTGAAGAGGATCGAGGCGAATTGGTGTCGTTTATGTGTAGTTTATATCGAGGAAATGAGTGTCTGTGCCATAGCGTCATCTTGAGTAAACAACGCGCGTTCTGAATTTCTTCTCTAAGGTTTCTCATGTTTTTGATAGTTTTGGCGTTCCGGAACGTAAACAAATCACATCGTAAAACTTGGCGTAGTTTTTGCTCAGCGATACTGAAGAAGAAGAAGTTAGACTAACCGATTGGTTCGTTGTGGTGGGCAAATGATTAAAATATCATCCAAAAACTGGCCGGGATGACATATTAGTTTGGATGTTGAAAGCGTTATGCGCAAAATTGAGCTGCTGGATTTTGGCTCACTTGCGGTAGTGGCAAGAGCAACGGAGCAATCGCGTTTAGCGAAGACGAGCAGAGACAAGTTAGATACTGAAATGGTGCAGTTTACTTCCGGACGACGTCTTTTGACGGCCAAAGCAATCACAAGTGGACGGACTTCCAAATGCGATACTCTTTCACGGTGTAGGCAGGCAGGCAATTTTCAGCCTCGAATATTTGTTGGGTAACGATCTAGTGCGAACAGAGGAAAGGATTTCTCAGGTATAGTGCTGAGCGACTGGGCGAAATTTTTATGAAGCTTTGCAACGGCTGAGGCTTGAAAAGCTTTAACCTCTTCTTTGGAGCCTCATTAATTTCGAGTATCTTCCGGTATATCCGATGGAGAAGAGGATGGGAAAAATTTTCTGCGTCGAATCTGACTGGGTCAGCCATTGTTTTCCCTTCTTTGCTGTTAGGCGGACAGTTGCTGCTCAAGCTGAAACATCTTCACAGCGACTCGATGAGAGACATTGGCGTCCATGTTCTTCTCCGATCATAGTGTAAATATCAGTTCCGGCGGCGCTGCAGTTAATATAGGGTGCGGGCAAAATGCAGCCGAATCTCACAACGAACAGGTAAGGTATCAGCCGGGAAGGGTAATGGAGAACAGAGAAGAGGGGAAAAGGAAAAATGTGTGCTTTTAACTTGCTCTTGACAAGCTTGCAAAATTGGGAAGACTGCAGTAAAGGAAGGGTTTTTGCGAAATAGTCAGGAGTGTTCGGTGATCATCGTACCTCTCGAGTGGTCCAATTTTGGGGCGCATTTTGCGATGGGCAAGAAACCGAAGTTGGCATAAAGGCCAGTTATTGAGTGGTGACTGAGCGGCTAGTGCATCTGAAATTCAGTCTAAGTCGAAGATCATTACGAAACCGTTGGCGAGGTGAACTGATGTGCCAATCATAGGAAGACAATCAAGATGAAGAAAAACTGAAAGCAATGATCTGAATTTATGAGATTAATCTGTTCTCTCTTGATTCCTAGTCCACATAAACGCGAGAAGTCATGTAGCTCAGAGTGTAGTGGCGATGTTTTATTCGGTGCCTTTAGAGCTGTGCATCTTTACGTTCTTCATCATTTTCTTTGTTGCATCGTGTTATGGTGTTGAATGTTGCCTTCCACTTTAATGAATAAGAAGTCATAGATGTATCCAATGACTTTCGAGAGTGCTCGAAAAGCACTGAGTCGCTTATTCAGCAGATTCGTGCTACAAGCTTACCATATGTCCTTACCACGTATTACGGTTTTTACTTTTTGCAAGTTACTTATGCTTTGTATTTTAGGTTATTGTTGTTATTACCGTTCACACTGTTGCTTGTATAAATCTCCTGCTTAAGGTGATTAGTGGTATCTCGTTTCCTGACATCTCCAGTAAGGTAATCACATCACTTAAGCCGGATGCTGGTCTGCAGTTTTCAACTTAAACTGTTATGTTTCTTTACGGCACCAGCGCCACATGTCATCCCACAACAGTCTGCGAGCCATATTAGGCACGTTTGTTTTTGCGGGAACATTTCATCAGCGAGAAATCTGCATCTGCCTATTATTTTGCTAAAGGGTGAAGGGGTTTCATGGCGACACGCCCTTTTTGGCATCGACTTTTTGAATGAATAGGCAAAGCTAGGGAGGTTTTGCTGTATTGAGGTGGAGTTATTCTCACTTTTGAAGTTGCGGATCGTTTTTGCTTCTGAAGTGAACAGATGTGTTTCTTGCAAAATATGATTGCTTTAATTAGTTAATGAGACCTTAGTTAGCAATATTTAGGCTGACTGAGCTCTGATGTTGTGCTTCATGGTGTTTGCCGGAAGAACTGGAATAAACTGATGCGTTAAAAGAAAATGCCATAGTTGTTTAAAGCTGTCATCCGAAGTTTCTGTCATTCATTTTGTATTTCATCATGTTTTGAAAGTTCATTGGTTTCGCTTTCAAAAATTGGTTTCTTTTGATCGAAACAAACACTCATATAAGCGAGTTTTTCTCTTGGGGGCTTGTTTTTTGTTTTCTAACATCTTTAACGAATTGGTGTTGAAGGTTATCGCTGGTCTTGGATCGTCAACGTCGTCTTCTAAGCAGCGAACAATTCAGAAGCCAATCGATTCGTGGAACATGACTAGCACTGCTCAGCGACCAAGTGAAAAGATCAGTCAAGCCGATTCAGATCATATTAGCCAGATGGAGACAGCGGTTATCGGACGGCAAGGATCGGACACGCAAAAGGGCCCAGGGAATGGACAGGCCCGTCAAACGCGTAGTGAACGGCGTGCGAAGGAGACGCACGACCTTGTAATGTTTCGGCTGCCGGCATACTGTATAGTCGAAATGATTCGAAGAAAAAAAAAAGTTGCAATTCTTTCACCGTTATATTTTTTTTTGCTTCGATATTCTCTGCCTAATCATTTAGAAAGGCTTTTGAAGGGGAGAAAAATTTCAGTTTCAAAATGTCGTTTGGATGCGATTTGAGACGCACGACCTTGTAATGTTTCGGCTGCCGGGATACTGTATAGTCGAAATGATTCGAAGAAAAAAAAAGTTGCAATTCTTTCACCGTTATATTTTTTTTTGCTTCGATATTCTCTGCCTAATCATTTAGAAAGACTTTTGAAGGGGAGAAAAATTTCAGTTTCAAAATGTCGTTTGGATGCGATTCTTTTGCCACATTATCGATACATTTCTCTAAGGCATTGTTTTACGATAGAATTGTTCTTGTATACACTGTCTGATACGGCTAATGAGATGAAATTGGCGTCTCTGCAAATGTGATGTTGTCTGTCTATTTGATTTTTTTTTTTCACAGAAGTCCGTTTATCGTTATTTTTTTACGTCTTTTTTTTCTCAATGGGTTTATCCCGATAAATCCCGCTGTACTTGAATGTTTGTAAATTTCTAGGTGTTCCTTTTTTTTTCACGATATTTATGCTAGTTTTCCACTAACTGTATGGTTATGTTCCTTTTTTGCTGCTTCGTATTTCTTTTCTGAAATGCTTTTCAGACCACTTCAACTTTTTTTAATGCCAAAACATTGGTAATATGGTTGAAGTGGCTTCGTTTTTTTTTTTTCCGATGTGTCCTTTGTTCTCTTCGCTTTTTAATAAAAGAGGCTGTACTCTTCAGTCGATCGCTGTGTTCATAATGATTCTGTCGGAACTGTCACAAATATGTGATTTTGTTGACCGGTTAGCTGATGTGCCGTCGGCCATTAACATCGCTTTTTTTTGCAGTATGATGAATGGTTGCACCGGGTGGATTCTTTTCACCAAATGATAATAAGGGGGTTTTGGATGGTTTTTTTTGGCATTGTTGAAATTATTATTTTCGTTTTTCGTCGTTCTTAGTAAGTTGATTGTGAAGGTTTTTGTGCCACTGAAATACAGTGGGCAGATATTGTTTGATTTCGAGAATATATTGTCCTTATTGAAAGCGTTCGAAATTTTATGTATTCGTTGAAAAGAAAAAAAAGAAACGAGGAAACATTTAATAATTCTTAACGGAAATGCTAAACATTGGGATACGTTGTACAATTAGTGTTATGTTTGGTCAGAAAATTGCTTGTTTTTAGAGAAAGGCAGCTATGAAACTTTTTTTGTCTTAAAATATTTAGATTCGTCTGTCGTGGAACAGTTCCTTCAAAAAGTACTGCTTTATATTTCTTGTTTGGTTAATTCCTTCCTCTTTTCCGGTCCGTCGTACGGCTTCATTTTGCATTTTGTTTTTTGCGTTGTATATAATAACTGCGATAGTTTTTTCTATCGTCGCTGCTGAAGAAGTTTGTTGGACGGAAATCTCGCAGTTATTATGATTTGAACTTTGTGATATTTTGTCGTTGAGAGTATTAGCGCTTGCAGTCGGCCAGTTTTCGGTATATCTGCCAAAAGGAAAAATGACGACAAGAACAAGCTAAAACTAACCAGTTGGATTCTAAAGTTTTCTTTGTTTTTCAACATTTTGATTCAATTTCATCTGGGTGTGAGCTTTTATGAGGCGCAGTCGTCTCCATTAACGCAAGTCGGTTTCTGTTTACGCATCTCGGGCCTGGGCGCACTAAGTGACCATTTCCATGCGAATGTTTTCATTGGATGCTCGCATCACGTTCGCGATTTTCGTAGGGGGCATTTCTGATCGAGTGGATCCCAGTCGATAAGCGAGGGCACCTTTTTTAGCTGTAAAGTGGTTTACAATGAGAGTTATGTTTTGCCTACGTTTCAATCATCTTGCTGAAGGTTATTTTCTCGTATTGAAGTTTGCGATTACCTTACTGAGGCTGGCTCAACGCTCAAATTGATATGGTGACGCAGGTCGATGGAACGTTGGAATTTTATACAGGTGTTCAAGGGTTAAGCGACAAGTCACGGCACAGCACGTATATGGAGCAATGCGAGCATTGTGCGTCTTATGCGAATCGCGGGCTACGGAAGGCACAAACACGGATCGTACTCGATTGTATGAAACTGTTTCAGTGCACTTTCTCGACTTTATGACATGCATAAGGTGACGCCAGACGTCGAAAAGGCGTTAGAATGAGTCAGTTGACGAAGGTACACATACAGAAAGGTTAGCTGCTAAATTTTTCATTCGCGAACGTTATCGCAACAGTTTGCTTGGAACGATGTTCCATTCTTATTCATTTTAATTAGAAAATGCTGTCATAAGTCTAGCTTGCAGGAAGAGAAAGTTGTACAACAGAGTTCTTACATCCTTCCCAGATAAAGGTTTAGGCAACTTATGCGGTATTAGATTTAATATTTCAAGTGCAGCCATACATCCTCTTTCCTACTCTTTCTGCTAAAACCAGTCTAAAGGGGGTCGTAATTTTTTAGCTTATGGGGAGTTTGCGCCAAAGTTGTGCTGCGCAGTAGGCACAATTCGTTTGTATTTTGAGATGTGTTTATTTTTGGGCCATTTATTTGATTGAAATGAGCCTATACATAGATTAAATCTACAGCTGCATTCAGAAAATCGATCTTCGTTGGGTAGATGTTTGAACGATGCAGTCAGCCTAATAACTGCTATCTCCGGTTGTCACTTTTGCATTCTTCTTTTTACTCATTATCAGCTGTTACTTTTTTCCGCGTTTTTATATCTCATTCATCACTGTGTTTCTCCCAATTTTTTCTCTTATTTTATTTGCTGTATGCATTTCAAATGTTATCATGTAAACGTTTAGTGAAATTTATCAGGTGTTTGCATAGCACTTCAAATAAAGAGTAACTGCAAAAACGTTGTTATTCCTAATTAATTTATTTTTTAGAGCCTGCTAGAGGTATCTTTTTCTTAGTTTATCGTAACGTTTCCAAGAAAGTGAGTAATGATTATATCGTAATTGATTTTAAGTTTTTTTAGAACCTCATAGCCTTGAATGAAGATCTTGAGGACTACAGACAATGATCTGACCCTGCAGTGAAGTATTTGTACTCTTTGAATGCTGTACTGTACCACATTACAGCACAGTATTCATCGGAGGTTCGAAATGACGTTTGTAACTTTTTTTTTGCTAGAAAGTAGGGTGCAGCTTTATATGAAGAAAGTCGTACGGTAACATTGACTGTAAGACTCCCAGTTTAGTCGAAAAATAGCCTCAGAATTCGTTTGTTTTAGTAGCGAATTTTCAAGTCACTTTTGAGCATGTTCTTTTTTTTTTTTGAGGGTTATAGGGTTTGATAATTGTGTTATTATCAGTTTTTGAGGCGCCGTGTTGAATGTGAACGCAGGAATTGATTTGTAGCGGCAACAGCTTTTATTCAAATTTATACGACATGTCTTGCATTATTTTCGTCTCGTGTGTTAAAATGCAAAATTTCGGCGAATTGCGTCTTCGTTACGAGTTTCGTTCGGTTGAATTGTAGTACTTAAAGTGCTTGCTTTACAGATGATGGAAGTAGACGAACCATCGGAACATGTGGAAGGGCCTCGATCAGCTCATGTAAGCTTGTATAAAAAGAGAGGTGCCAACTGGCGAGAAGAATTGCGTAAGGTTATTGCTTATAGTTTTCATCTCTTTCCTCATCACTTCAAGCCCAAAGTTTCATGAGCAGAGACATCCATTCAAGTACAAGCGAGGTTTCAACGACGGGTGTCGCTGTTATGGATAGATCACAGTATCATAGTAGAATAGTATATATATACAGGTATATGTTATCGGATTGGGAAGACAGGGTTCTACGAAACTTCGACATTTTTTCTTATTTTTATTTCTTTGCTAAAGAGGTGCTTTTCTGTGCATGAAATTTTGTCTTGTTTACGACCACGGCGGTCACAGTGCGAGATTTTCAGCTCGAGGTGATCGTACTTCCAGTGATTGCGGATTACTTGCACATAGTGGTTAGTGATCAGTCACTAGCAGACCTTTTGGCTGTCCCCTTCGCATTCATGATTACTTTTATAAAGTAAATTTTTGTTCATTCGCTTCCACTCCGAAGGGATGTCGCAGTCGCATGTTTTTAATTTATTTATCTATTATTAGTCGTTGGCATTCACGTACTTTGGGCACTCACATCGTGCTTCACTATCAGACTGTAGGGGTTTTCCTCCAGTGGTTGAAAGAGCCTGATTCATAAAAAAGGTGAATTTTTTGCAGTCAAAAGAAATAGGTTTTCCTAGTTGGAAAAAAGACTGGAATGAAATTGCAGAAATGTGCACAGCATTTGCGAGAAAGGCGTGAAGAGGCGGTGAGCAGGGCTCGTGGTCTAAACGAGGCAGTGGAGCGGGAGGAGATCAACAAAATCATTCGGGAGGAAATTGAAGCAATGCGGCGTTCGCAACAGTTCGAGGAGGAGGACCTTAATGCAGCTATCGAAGACTTCGAGCAGATTCGGGAGGAGCTACTGCAACAAGGCATCATTCTTTCTATCTGGAAGGGCGGAAGGGATTATCTGCTCCCCAGAACGTTTTTTTTTTTGTTCTATCCTGCAGGCCCCCGAAAATCTGCACGTCCCACCTGAAAAGGCGAATTTTTATTCTTTTTATATGCTTCGTCCACTCAGAATTTTTGTGGACGGTACTGGGACGTACTGTTTAGAAAACTTTTTGGCGTAGAGATATTTCTCAATTTGCGAATGAGCTTGCCACTTTTTCTCCCGCCTTCCCTTAACTTTCGAAATTGTAGCGTTCTCGAATCATATTTCAGCTCATCAATTGACGATCTATTCTTTTTTCAGTTGATTTTTTATTTTGTGCTTCATTTCCACTCTGTCACTTTGTTTTTTTTTCGAGCGATTTGCGGCAATGAATCGAAATTATGTTGCGGGTTGCGACCTCGCTATCCGCCGTTGATCGTGTCTAACCGAATACGGCTCGTGCCGACGTAGTTGCTGCATTGCTTTGCTTCTGTTTTTCTCCACTTGTTTTTCTTCATTCGCTTTACTAGATAACGCACTTGTTGGTTTCAACTTTCAATGTATCAGAGATTGCTTGGGCACTGATAGTTATAATAAAATGGAAGAGGAGGTGGACACATTTAGGATTACTCTCTTACGAAATGAAAACAACAGAAAATCGTAGAATTCCGTTTTGCTGAGTGCTTTTAGTAGTTTCGTGATAAAAGTGCATCTCTTTTCACGAAATGAATGTTAGGAACCATAGAGATAATTAGAAACAGTCAATCGTGAGGTCTCTTAAGGAACGCCTGCACATGTTATGCGTTCATGATCTTTTCCGCTGTTCATCCGTTATTGGCCATTTTAATTTCGTTGAGAGAATGGTCCAGCTCAAAAGTTTCATTCCTGAATTGAGGCTCACTCTATACTGGCTTATTAATTGGTTCTAAATTAGCCCTAAACGTTGATGAATCTTGTAGGTACGTGAATAGTGCAGCTTGGCTATTTTTCATTCACGAAGATGAGCAAACATTTTTCTTCAAATAGAAGGGGAGGAAGGAGGAAGAGAGATTGGAGGAGCAAAGCAGCTGATATGGAGAGTGCGGAAGGTTTGCCAAATAACCACACATATTCTGAATTCATGCCATGGTTAATGTAATGATTTTTTTCAGAACTCGATGATTTGGATGCATTAGAACAGGAACGACTGGAGGCGGATGTAGCATCATATTTTGCCGAAGAGGTCATCTGTCCGTCGTGCCAGGTATAACATGTCACTATACCTCTGCGTCTATCATACACTCTTTGGCCTTTACTAAGTCGCTAATATTTCTGCTTGTTTATGGTAACTTTTTGCCGCTCGATAAGAACACATGCTAAGAGCAGTATTTTGTGGATTTATTCTCACTTAGTTGGTCCGTGGTTGTGCTTTTGCAGGCTTGTTTTTTGAGGGACTGTGGTCTTAAATCGATATTTATTTCTCTCTTTTTACATTCATATTGATTGTTGAATCGTTTTTGAGAGACTAGCCGTTCTTCCACTAGAACTTGGCAAAAATTGCAATTTGAAATTTCCATCTTCAATTTATTTGCTCACTTTCGAATGTATCAGTGAGTTCCTTACAATTACGATAGTTCATGTTTTTCACAATACGATATCTTTTAGAAATGATGGTTAATTTCAGATGTCTCCACTGCTCTATTTCGATCCATGCACGGTGACATGTGAGCAGTGTGAATTTTATTTCCATTTACCAGTGGAAATGCCTTGTGCTGCCGAGTTATCTGCCTATTTTATGCAGATTTTCACCACGCATACAAATCGTAAATGTGATGTGGTTCCATCGGTGATCGTACAAGGATCTCGTATGTTTTTTATGTGCGCCAATTGTGGCTTCTCCTATACGGCTTTCTGAGTTCATCCGCTTTGTTATTGTTGGTCGCCCATCCTGATATTTTTGTATGCTGTTACTTGTTATCCTATTTAAAGTTATAGGTGTGAAGTGATGATAGATTGAGTTATTGTTTGGTATCTACACCCATGCGGTTTCGCATCTAGATACCAAATAATAACCCAAACTTTATTTGTTCGATAGATCAAATTGTGGACCGTATTTATATGGTGGATCAATATATAAGATGGGTCAAAAGTGTGGGTTTATGACATATGGTCGATTGAGGCAACGCATGGCGTAAGTTAATATTTACAAGACTTTTTGAATGCAGATGCTGTGGTTGGTCGAAAACCATGCTATCGCTTTATGTTGCTGAGTAACGTTAAGTTTGCTATGTGGCGAGCATGAGATCATGTTACGTAGATTAAATGCGGTTGTGGCCGTTTCTGCAATTCGCCGGTCGTATTTATGCTCTAGGTCTTGCATGAGCTGACAGTCCCGCGACCGTGTCTTTCACGACACTCATGTTACATGATGCCTATACATCAATGTTTTCTTTGGGCGAGGTGCGATGCGCTTTCTCCTTTTTTTACCAGTGTGCTTAAGTTTTGCTGCATTTTGAGTTTTATTTTCAAGTTTCAGATAACAGTTCGTTATGTGATTAGTAGTTTATGTTGTTTTAGGTTTCAAAGCAGAAGTTCGGTTTTTTTTTAACCAAATTGCCTGAAAGATTGAGCATTCGGTACGTAACAAAGACGGTACTCTTGCAAATGGGGTGTGGAAGTGTGAGCAGCTGTTGGATTACTTTATATTGAGCTTAATGTCGTTTGATAAATTGTTTGATAATTGCTTAATAGGTATTCAAATGCAAGAGTTCTTAGTGAGCAATAGAAAATAAGATTGAAAGGGCAGTCGAAATGGTGGCGAGAACAAGTGTAAAGGAATGCTGTTTGGTCGCGCCAAACACTGACGCACTGCTTAAGAAATATGCGGCTGATATACGATTATTTATTGCTTCATGCAGCGGGTGTTGTTCTCTTGGTCGATACATAGGCCTTATTTCATTTCCATTGCGTTGGTGATTGTGAGGGGTATGTTAATATATAATGTTTAATATGTTTCTTCACTTGTTACGCTTTGGTGCTCTTAAACAATGTTTTTTTTTCCTTTTAACATAACGTTTTTTCATCGAATATGTTTGGAACCTTGTTGCGACTCTAGTTCTATTTTCGCTTTCCATATGCGGATTACCAGTGCTGATGTCTGGAAGCTGGGCAAACCGACAATGGGAAAAAGTAAAGGAAGTCATTAGGCTTAACAAAAAGCCTAATGGCTTTATTTATTTTGCTTTGTACCCTTTCAAATATTGCTCATATGCTTTAAGTCATAGACTATGTCCAGCTTCGCAAAGGTAGCACTTGTATTGACCTATTTGCAAAATCATGCATCTGCGAAACTTAGATATTTAGTACTACCGTTCATACAGATGGGAACCAAAGAAGAGCAAAGAGTTCATCCGTTCCAGTTCTTTTGCTACACTGCTTGTGCTTCCCGGTTCAAGTTAGCATTTCATCATATGGTTTTTTTTGTTAAGGGAAATAATTTTATGGAGCTTTCAGAATATAACAGTTGGGTAGTGGCACTGAAGAGTACATCCCACGGTAAATCATCTCTTCCTTTGGAAATTAACGTTTTTCCTGCTGTAGAAACTAACTAGGAATTTTTTATTTCATATTGCACTCTGCATAGTTCCATGGGTCGTTTTTCACACCTTCCATCATTTACGAATTATTAATCATCTGTTCTTTACCACCTAAATCTGTGTTACGCATAGCCTCATGTTAAAGAGGGTAAGGGGATAGGAGTAGCTGGTTTTTATGTGACGATATTATAAACCCTCGAATATTAGGAGGAGAAGCCTAGTTTGAGAGAGCGGGCTTCTGCGGCATGACATGAACTACTCCTGAACTAAACATTAGAAGATTTGTGAGTTATATTTTTCAGAAGATTGGGGAATTAATGTCTTACGAGGAAAGGAAGGGGGGGGGGGGGAAGGGGGGGGGGGGGGGGAAGATT
>JPKZ01002147.1:390413-412038 GCA_000803305.1 Toxocara canis
CGGGTGCATAACACGACATGTGTGGATGATCGAAGAGATTGGGTAAAGAGTATAGTGAATCGTAAGCAGTCTGCGTTAAATTCAGTTAATTAATTTATGCGTTGACGATCTCGTGACAGATCATCTAAATTTTGCTAATCGATTTTCTGATGGAATTGAAACAAAACAGCCAAATAGAGAAATGAATATAAATATCTAAAATATAAAATATGAATATAAAATTTCATAGGCAGTCTTTGTTCGATTTAGTTATTCTTCAATATCGTTTTTGTTTTAAAATCTGGTGCTTTTTCGAGTGGAAATATTCAAAGTATTAGTGCGCATGCGATTTTCTATGTTCGATTTAAAAGTATTTTTGTTTGAGCATTCCACGTCAGCTTCAATAAAACATTGTACTATTCTCTTGATTTAATGGCATACGAGAAACGTTTGATTACCATCATTTCATTGAAAAAATTTTTTCCTTTTTCTCCCTGCCAAATACGGTCGATCTAAAGTTTATTGGCTCTTTGAAGAGAAAGGATCATTTTGAGTGCTTTCATTGTGAGATATGAAGCGGGCGACTGACGCTATGAAAGTCGTTTTGATGAACATGGCTAATTTAAAAAAATATGTAGACGTAGTGTGGTGGGTCATTTATCGGTTGGTTAGTTGCCTTCGGAATGGTTGTCTATCGGTACAGAAAAAATTCGTTGTTTAACGTCCTTGAAAAGCTGTTTAGCATTAGATGGAGGTTGATTTTTCTTTTCAGTTTTTTTCCATCAGCAATGTTTCCCAAAATTTGATCATCGTTTTGACCAAAGAAACAGTGAATTCATTGAGCGTTTTATTTTCATTACTTTTCGCACCTTTTATCTTCGAAAGAATATGATCATATTATTGTTTGTTAAAGCGTGAAATTCATTCGGTGATATTTTTCGCTTCGATCTTCGAAATTGTGCGTTTACATTTGTAACACTTTTCTCATAACATTTCTAAAGAAATCAGCAAATTCGTTGTTAACGTCCTTGAAAAGCTGTTTAGCATTAGATGGAGGTTGATTTTTCTTTTCAGTTTTTTTTCCATCAGCAATGTTTCCCAAAATTTGATCATCGTTTTGACCAAAGAAACAGTGAATTCATTGAGCGTTTTATTTTCATTACTTTTCGCACCTCTTATCTTCGAAAGAATATGATCATATTATTGTTTGTTAAAGCGTGAAATTCATTCGGTGATATTTTTCGCTTCGATCTTCGAAATTGTGCGTTTACATTTGTAACACTTTTCTCATAACATTTCTAAAGAAATCAGCACTTATCACATTTCAAAAATATTGGAGCTTTTTAGTGCAACATTACAACCATCATTTTAGTGCTATCGTTTCTATCAAAAAAGCATATGAAAAGTACAAGAATGTTCACATACTACATTGGCACTAATATATCACGGTAGAGCATTGCGTAATGCGAACAAATACGAAGCAGCTAATGAATGCTGTATATGAACTAAGTCAGGAAGGGGAATACGACCGGTGGTTTCGCATGTATATAAAAAATGTTTTTCTAATGCTTTTCGCAGTTCTTTTTCTGTAAACGGCAGAATCATTTTAGAGAGGAGAGGATTGAAAACATAATTATGTATCTAATTATACTTAACGGGAGCATGTAGTTGCGCTCATATTTATGCTCGTTTTCGGAAAGAACACTTATCCGCCATACTGAGGATTGATTCTGAAAGAGGAAAACGGAAGCTGTTCTCAAATGACCGACGAACAGAGCAAAGATTCAACATCACATCAGTGGGTGGGTGGCTTTTGCATGGATATTTACGCGATAGCAAGTCATGTGGACGTTGAAGGCGATGTTGAGGTGATGATTCATGGATGAAAAATAAGTCTGATTTTTCTCACTTGCTACAGTGACGTAGGCAGTATTTATTTGAGGAAAGGCCATATGATGTGCAAATTTAAACAAATGCTAACAAAAGTTGCAAACAGCGTTCAGTGAGATTGGCTTTTGTACTTTCTTGTACTTATACACCCCAAGAAGAGTGTCTGTCCTCCTCTCCGCCTCCACCTCTTATCAATCGTCAATTTACATAGGCGAAAAAGTTCTAAATTCTCCAAAAAGTAGTTACAAAGTAGCTCTAAGTCAAAAATGATACCATTAGTGGAAGGCTTTATATGCTGCGCTTCAAGCAAGTGAATGGAAAGTATGTAGAACCGACGGAACAGTATTAAAGTCATACCGTTTTCAAAATTTCTAGTCCCTGTCTTTGTATAATATCTTCAGATCTTTCTCATTTCTCGCAGTTATGGGGGTATAGCTTTTGAATGTTGCTGTAGCCCCATATCGAAAGAAGAAATCTTTTTGTGTTAAGGGGATATAAGCGGCTTTTGATAAGAGCATGATAGTTGAAAATCTCATTAAAGTACATCGCTTGAGCCGATCAGCTTCCCATCTGAAGTGCGCTCTCCCAAATAAACAAATCAGGTGCACGCACGATGTGACTACAAATTAATGAACGGTAGTTAACTTAATTAGTGCGAGTGTGATATAATACTGAGAGGATTTCAGTGAACTGAGATCGCTGTAAAACCGAGAAAAGAAACAATTCGGGTTATATCACCATCCCCTCAAATCGGAATAGGCTTTAAGTCAATTATAAATCGTCAAAATTTTGTAGTCGAAACATATTAGCTTGTTGTTACATATTCAGCTTTTTGCAGTTTCAAAGACCCGATTATACCTTAGAGAGAGCATTCCCAGTTTACCGGCTGCTTTTTGCCATTAAACAATTCTCGCTCGGCATACTATTAAAGTAGCGGTTCAGTTCGTTTCAGTGAGCATAAGGAAATTGTGAAATCTTTTCTTGATCCGTTTAAAATATGTAGGAGGCCATAAGCTATTGTGGCGGCATTGCAGTTTTTAAGCAGTCCAGTCATATGACCTTTATTCCGCCATAACCTTTTAAGCATATCGGCAGCGGCAAAGAAGATAGCTGATCCGGACTGCTTTTGTAATGTCTCCGCCTTGCTTTTTCGAAAGATTTATTTAGCATCATTTGCTTCTCGTTTTACGTTTTTCCCAAATGTAAAACAGCTGGTATCGCGTTGCATATTGTTGTGGCTACGTTCTACGCTTCACCGGTCGGCAAAACTCTACCCGAAACACTTCGTACTTCTATACTGCATGAGACAAAAGAATGCTAATAGTACTCGCGCTGTAAAATATTGTATACCAATGTTAATACCCAACTATGTCGCAATGTCATAACACAAGAGAGCTGCTACTTTGTGGTTTCGAATACGCATCTGTAGCACATCGGCGTTGCATAACAGTGACCAAATCGGATGTTTGCATCATTATAACGGGCTTGTATCTAATAGTACCAACCGTGGATGATTGTGATGCGTTGGATCTGTTTTTTTTTTTAACACTGCATCTTTATCATCTCTGCTCCACAAATACTTTTATTGCATATACGCTCTCATTTCTTCAATGAATTCTACTAGAGGTTTAGTGTCAACGATATATTGAAAGATACTCGTATCTAGAGGATTTTCTTCTTGTGCATTATATTTTGCCTGTAACTTGATTTTTTACTTGTGCATTATATTGATTTCTCATTTATAAAAAAATATATGCGTATTAGTTCTTGTAAATGGCAAACTTGTTCTCTCTGTTTTATGCGCAAATTTTTCTCTCTTATTTACGAATATCGAAAAAAAAGCGCTTTCCATACCTTGTTATTCTCGGCAGCTTTTCCATATCAATTATTTTCTACCCTTTCTTGAATATCCGAATTTTATCGGTCCATTTTCCTTCTAACTATCTCATTCTATGGAGCTTTCACAACAAGCGGTATGCTCAGCGTCTCTTAAGAGCGTGTTTTCTTTGAACTCATTCTCACGCCTTCACATTTGTCAGATAAGAATAACAATTAGATCTGGAAAATTGAGATAAATCCTGCAATTGTTTTATTAAAATATCGCGTAAAACTCTCCACACATTCAGCCGTTACGACGATTCACCTCTCGTCTTTTTTGACTAATTTCCTCACTCATCTTACGATATATATTTTTTTAAAGTGTAGTGCGTAAATCTCTCATCTTGCTACATAAAGTGTAGTGCGTAAATCTCTCATCTCCAGAGGAATCAGGATGGGCTAATTTGAAGGGTACCGAATGGGGTGCCCATGAAGTCGAGAAATTAAAGGAAAGCAGTGAATCAGCCATCGTGAAAACCACACTTCTTTCTATACTTTCTGTACAAGAGAAAACATACTGTATAGAAGACAAAGTAGATGAGAGTATATAAAAAGAAAACTTATCACATATAAGAACAACAGTATATACGTATGTCCATTTTTCTTCAGTTACATGTATGAGAGAAAATGAATTGTAATTTAAAGTAAAAACCTTGTATACGAATGGGAATAACGGCTCTCTATATTTGTAACTTAGGTTGGAATTCCTCTTCTATGGTAGGCAGTGATAGTTGACTGTGTAACGGATGTTTTGCCATATGAGGGTTACGAAAGCTTTTTGTGGGAGACGAAAGCGCACAAAAGTGCAGACCAGCATAACGAAATTTATGCACAAATTCTCACTTTTAGGAAAGAAGAATTGTGAAAAATTCCAATATTTTTTGTTATTAAATGATCATCTAATTGAATCAGATCTTAACAATTTCGCCTTGAAAATTTTTTTCAAACTCCTTTGAAGTCGTTTCTTGCATGCGTATTGGTTTCCTCCCATCCCCCTCTCTTCCCTCCCCTTCCGTCCCCTCCTCCACTCCGCTTACGCCAGTGTATTGCGTTCGCGGAACCTTAGCGCTTTAAGAATTTCGGTTCCAATTTCCGTTTTGAGATCTTAGTAGTGTGAATTAAATAAGACGGGAATTCTGGCGCTGTAGTGGACCAAAAACTTAAGATGTGTACCATATCTTTCCGCAAACGACTTGCGCACTAAATGAGCAATGCACGCATGGCATACACTGCATGAACATTGGGCATTCTTCTAACATTTTCGGTTTGCTATGGTTCTTGTTTTCCTAGGATTCAGGAATCTCCGGATACTGCTACTTTTTGAAGTTCCGGTTTGGTTTTTTGAAGAAGTCTTTTTCGGTTCAGTGAATGTTGAATGCGTGAAGGCGGCCTTGACGTATGGGAACGTCGAAAAAAATAACGCTTATGCACGCAGTTCTTGTCAGCAGCAATGCCCTGCATGCCGGTGACGTAGGCAGGAAGTTTTTGAGACAGTCACACTTCTTTTGACTTAGTCTTTGATACGGAGATCATTTTTGCGATCAAGGATCGCCTTTGTGTTGGTGAGTTTTTTCAGTAGAAGAAAATGACGTATTAGGTGCAAAAACTGTGAAGATGCCGAAGATTCCTTGTTTTCCAGTGGTTTCCATCGAAATCGCTTTAGAAAATGAGCTCTCTCGGACAAAAAAAACGCTTTCAAATTCTTTATCGCACCCCTCGATTCGCCATCTTCTGAGCGACTGCCAAATAGTTAATTTTAAATGAACGCAACGATCGTTGGCCATTGTCGAGCAATTAGCGATAAAGTTACGACATATTTTAATGAAGCATCGCCGCGACCTTTTTCTCCTCTCTTTTGTAGTTTTTGTAGATTTTGGAATGTTGCGAATTTTGATTGACGCTAAGGATGTCACCTAGAAATTATGGATGCAGAGACGTGCAGTTATTAAAAAATAGCTTCGATCGACTCTGACTCTGTCTCGAATTAACTTTCCTTCAAGAAGATATAAATGCAGAGAATTGCAGTTATATCCAAAGTAATGCGGTACTGCATTGATTTATATTATTTCACTTAGGGTGTGGCATAATTGTTTATAAAATCGCTTCCGTCTCCTTTTTGTTTACTTCTGTGAGGTGGCATATTTAGCCGACGACTTCATTAAGTTACTACAGCCCGGAAAATCACACTTTATGCTCCACAAGTTGTATAATGATTTGATTTTACTCATGCAATATAATCGCCTTTCTTTTTTTCGCTTTGGAATAATCATTTTCACTGATTTTCTTTTCCAAAATTTCAATTTATTCTCAATCATTCCACCAAACAGAATACAGATTTACTAAATGTCTATTGACTGTGGTCAGAGATTTGCTTTAGTGTAATTTTCCTTTCATAAAAATATCTCTTTTTCAATGCCATTTTATGTGACACATCTTTTTGTTCGTAGATCTTTTTTCATTCTTACTGAACGTCTATTTGACTAATTTTTCATTTACTTGCTAAGATAGCATTAATATATGAATCATTATATGGAAAAAATCTTTTCTAGCGAATTGTTCATTTCATTTGTCAGAGCAGGTTTTATTCACCTTCATTTTTGTTTGAATGTTTTTATTTCCTGCGGCGAAAGTGCATTATGAAACATCATTCTTCTGTATATGCATCCATTTTTATGTGCGTGTATCTTTCTTTAACCGATAGTTTCCGCTCACCAACATGAAAAGCTGCCATTATGAGCTTGCCATACATAATCTCGGGCATGGAAAGCGCTCCCAAAGGAAACTCGGGAACGATTCATGGATTTCTGCGTAAGTCGTGATGCATAGTAAATAATACGACGAAGAAGCTAGTTCAGGGGAATAATTGCCCTCAAGTTCAAAATTCCTTAGACCAAAATACCGTCTCGTGCGATGTAGAACTCGCTAACTGTAATAATTCTTGCGTTAGAGACAGTTCTTAATGAAAATTCTTGGATGAGAAGTTGATAATTTTGAAACGAGCGCCGAAATCCTGGTAAAACGGGCACCAGTAGTTCTGATCTGGTGAACGTATTGCCCGATCACCTACCCCTTATAGTGCACGTTTGATCGCAGACTGAACAGAATGTTTTTTGCACTTAGGTAAGCATTTTTTTATTCGAGTTCTAGGCATTTGTTGCAACGTTTTAAGCTGGTTTATAGAAAATGCATATATCATACTGGTTTCGTGGCGCGCTTTGCAGATTGCTCAAATTGAAAATTTTGCAACCAGTAGCTCCAAAATTGTGCAAAACGCAGAAATGCAATGCGGTCTGCGTTAACGCAGTGTGTCGGTCGAATGGTAGCAGTCAGTTACCTTTGCGCTTACAATGTGGACGAACACGAACGGTTTTTCTCAAATTTCCAACTCATGTTGTTCTTATGTGAATACTTACATACATCATATGTTATGCATTTATACGAATGTTTTCAAATATTCAACGACAATATGAATAGTGATCACTAAATATCACTTGAGCTGAATACTGATATGTAGTGATCACTGTTCGTATTGTCGCTGAATATTTGAAAACATTCATATAAATGCATATTGTGACGTAATATTCTTATTATGATTGTATCAGATACCCTTTTGTATCATCTTTGTATCATCTTGTATTCTCGTAAGGGTAGTCCATGCCTATGGACCAAATAAAAGATTCGATTCGATATGACCACAGTTTTATGACATTTATTAAACAAATTGTTTTGATATATTAAACAACTTATTTTGATTCTCACTAAAAAAAATAGCTCTTGGAATCTCAAGGATATTTGAAGTCGTCGAAATCTGAATTTGCCAACAGAACTCGTCCTTAATTGTTGGGCGATTAATGTGTTAACTTCAATGATTTTAAACCCCCTATCACAGCGTTGTATCATTCAATTTTGACCTCACATTGATTCATATCTATTCGCTCATTTAGTATGGTTGAAGTAATACTTACGCTACTTCTATCTACGGCAAGGTTAAATAAAAAAGTTTTACTTTACACATTTAGGTTCGCATTGTAAAGTATTTTTTTCATTGTTTCTACCATTCTTGCCCCGTGCTGCAGACGGCCACCATTGCATTGAGGTTTTTTTCTTCACCTCCCAGATCATTCTGTGTGTTTCATAAAGGTCCATATGCGTGTTTCGTTATACCTATAATAGTAATGGTCTCGGTTATAACAAAATTATTCGTTTATCTGTTCGTTTATCAACGGTGCTTTATCGCTTGTTTAAACGGCCAAAGTGTTCATGGAATATGAAAAAGATTTTCGTTTATAGTTGAACAGTTTTAAAATGTCTCAAAATAAAACATCTAATAGGTAAGGATAATTTCTGTCCCTTCATGCCGCCTAAGTTTAGAATAACTGTTTTGCGTAATCCTTCCAGTTTTTTTTTTTAAATGATAATTTTTTGACCAGATTTCATATTTGTCGCAACGACTACGCGCATTTGAAAGAAATTCGAATAATTTTTAGTGAAATAACCATAAAATGGAGAACATCATCAAAGGTTTATAGGAAAATTTAATAACATAAAATTAAGGCGTACTACGGAAACAACCTCTCTATAATGACACTTCATGTCTAACTTCGATCCAATTTCTACCTCATTTCATATTCGTAATTTCGCTTCAAATTACCTAGTTCGCTTCGCCACAATTTTCAGAATTAGCGAATCTCTTTGCGCCATGAGTGAGCTTTAGATGAAATTCTTGAAGTATGTTGTCCTTTCCTTTTCAGTGCCGTTCAGTACTTTGCACTTGCTGTACTGCTAGATAGTTTGTGATTGTTGTGCTGTACACTTCATTGTGTTTTATTTGTGGCACTGTCGAAAATCTGCTGTATGATATAAAAATACGAAACGTTGGATAGCCTGAACTACGAACCACGCTACTTTTTATCCTCCTCGGATTATAATTTACCATCTCTGATGACAGTGGCAGACCAGTGGTCCGCTTGCCCTATGCTCCACTCTTGAATACTGACCTACTTGCCACGCAAACAGACGCACATAGACGCACGCAGACATTCACAGACAAACACGCGCACGCACACACAGTCACACACAAGGGACCGCGCAGATACACGGACACAGACCGAAACACAAAGACGAACACAGACGCACAAACAGACACGCACACACGAACAGACACAGGCGCAAACAGACTCACAAGGACGCGCACAGACACGCAGGCACGCAGACACACACAGACCAACACAGACGCATGTACAGACACACGGCCACACACAGACAGAACAGATAAACACAATCAAACGCCGACACACACAGGCAGAGACACAAAGACACACACCGACACACAGGCCACATAGACACACTGAGATTCACAAACACATGGGCACAATGACGCAGACACAGAGAAAAAAAAGATAAACGTAGAGATACAGATGCACACAGACACCCACGGACACACAGGCAAGCTCAGCCACATAGTCATACACAGATACAAATTGAAAGACACAGACACACCCAGGCACTGCGGCAAAAACAGACAAACGTGGACACACACAGACATGCACAGAGACCCACAGACACAGACGTATGCAGGCGCACGAACATACACACAAGCAGACGCGCACAGACGCACAGCCCCACGCAGACCCATTCAGACACTCACAGAAACACACATCCATACGAGACACGCGTAGACACACGCAGACATGCACAGAGGCACACAGACATATATCGACTGACATAGTCACACACCGACACACACACGCACAAACGCACATAGACAAGTTAAACACATAGACATATACGCAGAAAAACACGAGAAAACACATGGACATACACAAATACGAATAGACACAAACAGATCCACACAGCTACACGGATACACACAGACGTACAGACGTACAGAGACATGCGCACAGACCAGCAGAGACGCACACAGACGTACATAGACACGCGCAGGCAGGAACAGACGCACACAGAAGCACAAGCAGACACACATACGTGCACCCGCAGACATGAGCGCAGACCCACACATGTATACGGCCAAACGCAAACACGTACAGATACACAGCCACCCACAGACGCACACATATGCGCACCGACAAGCAGACACAGGGACCCACGTAGACACACGGACACGCACAGACGCACAGGCATACGGAGGCACGCATAGGCACATACAGCCGCACACACACATACACGGCCACATAGACCGACGCATACAAAAACAGACACAGACACACAAGGACGCGCACAGACATTCGCGGACAGACACGTGTGTCAGGCACGCATGACACATCCCGCAGACGCGCATGTCACAGACATACAGGCACGCGCAGACGCACAGAGACACTTACGAGAGACACCGATGCACGCAGGCCCATAAGACAAACATATATACGCACGCAGAAACAGACAGACAAAAATAGACATGCGGAAACACACATTCACATGCAGGCGCAAACACAATGACACGCAGACACACAGACGCCAACAGACGTACACAGACACATAGGCCCACGCAGGCATACGGGTAAATACAGACATTCATTACATGCACGCACACGACCACACAGACAAAACCGGTGAACACAGACACACGTGGCCACTCAGACACACGTAAACCCATACACAGGCACGCAGAGATGCAAATAGACACACACAGACACAGACATATGCAAACTGACAGATACCGATGTAGACACTCGTAGTCGTAAGGACTAACGCGCAGACACATACAGACACGGATACACGCACAGCCAAGCACAGATACCCGCAGACCCACACAGACGTATGGCCACACACAGACACAAATGGGTGCATATGAACACAGACAAGGACACGGACGCGGCCACAAAGTCACACACAGGCACGCAAACAGAACAGAGGGGCATAGACAAGGCAGGTTAAAGCAGGCACACACGGTCACACACAGACGTATACGGATGCACACAGAAGCACAGACGCACAGAGACACAGGAATACAAAGTACGCACAGGTAAACGCGCACACAAACACAGACACCAACGACACAGACACACGGAAGCACACAGAAACACAGACGTAGACAGACATGCGCTAAAACTCACTGACACAGAAAAAACAAAAACAGGCGAACACAGGCGTAGGCACGCACAGACACACACAGACACGCACAGGCTCACATACACACGCACACATACGCAAACGGACGCACACAGAGTAAACATACGTGGACACACACGCGCGGATACACAGGCACATCCAGGCACATAGATTCACACAGATACCACTGTCACACACAGACGCACGGACGAGCAAACATCCACAGATGTTTGCAGAAACACAGACACAGACACGCACAGGCACGCACAGGCAGAAATAGATGCGCAGACACGTACGGACACGGACGGATACACAGACGCACACACACAGACACGCACCGGCGCACGCAGACACAGGCGCACACAGGCACCCACAGACGCACGCAGGCCCACGTCAGCACACACACAGGCATCCGCAGTCATACGGAGACATACACAGACATACAAACACATGCACGAACAGGCAGGCACACACAGATAGACACCCGCGGACATGCAGACACACAGGGACGAGCAGAGGAACACACAGACACACATACTTACAGACACACAAACACCACACATCACACACACACGAACACCACACACCACACCACACCACACGCACCACATAACACACAGACACACGCACACAGGCTCATACGTACCGGCGTACATATAGACACACCGACACGCGCACACGGGCACACGCAGACACACAGGCACGCACTAAGGCACAAACAGAGGCACACAGAGCCAAACAGGCACACACGAAACACAAGCACACGGGAACACAAACACGGAAGCACATAGAGAGACACTCACACGCGCACACACGCAAACACGCACACGCACACACATCGAAACGCCCACGTACACCCACCCATACATACGCACACACAGAGATGCATACATACATACAGACACGCATACATTGAGAGGCTGTGAGAGGCCAAGAAAAAAGTGGCGAAATATGCTTTCAATTTGTTCTCGTACACCACTGGCACGAAAAAAAACAAAACGCAATGCGACGGCCAGTCCCGCATGTATTTTAGGGGTTTCATCCGAATGTGATAAATTTAGGTAAATCGACGCTACGAAGATTCACGTTTACCAAAACGCAAAATCATCATCATTTGTTCCATTTTTCATTCTCCTCCCACTAATCCCCAAACAACCAACGGATCTTTTTTTGCCTGTGATGCTTCATACAGAAATAAGTGAACTCGTACCATAATCAGCGCAACTCATTGAAATTGAGAACGAAAAAGGGTACAGCCACGTAACATAAACAACAATAACGCAACCATCATGCAGGGCACAATTTATGCTGTTAAGATTAAATCGAAATATATAGTTGATCTATTTGTGACGATGTGATGCTCATTGCAGAAAACCCACAAACGTTGCAGGAGTTGTTAAGCGAACTTAACAGTAATGCGAAGGCTATCGGGCTCAAGATCTACAGCGGCAAGACGCAGTGGATGAAGTATGAGTATTGCTGCGGGTTTGATGTGAAGCTCGGAAACCAAAGCGTTGAGCTCTTAAATAGCTCTGTCTATCTGGGGCAGGCACTACAATTGGGCAACGATTTGGGTGAGGAGTTGAATAGGACGAGACCGGGGTGGATGCCTTCACGAAACTCCGCGACATCCTCACGGCTAGGAAGACACCACCACCTGTGTAGGCAGAGTTGTTCAACAGAACGATTCTCCCTATACTGTTATATAGGACGAGACCGGGGTGGATGCCTTCACGAAACTCCGCGACATCCTCACGGCTAGGAAGACACCACCACCTGTGTAGGCAGAGTTGTTCAACAGAACGATTCTCCCTATACTGTTATACAGATGCGAAACGTGGAATACAACGCTTGGAGATGAACGAAAGTTAGCGGTGACTCATCGTGCGACGGGGCGACGCATGGTGGGCATCAACAGGTTGCGACATACACCCAATGAAGATCTGTAATCTCGTTCTGGTGTGAAGGATAACGTTGAAATGATGTACGCCAGGAAGCACACTTAGGCTGGTCACGTTGCAAGGATGAACGATAATGAATGGACGAAGCAGATTGTTGAATGGTGTTCATGAAATTTAAGAGGAAAACCGGGAAGGCCGCCGTTGGAATGGAGGTATTAGCTTGTGCACCTGCATGGAACCACATGTTTGCGCCAAGCGCAAGATCGGACTGGATGGAAGAATGGTTGCCGTCTTCATCGATAGAGGCCAAGTCGATGAAATTACAGCTGCCAAAAGTATCCAAAAATAAAAGGAAGTATTAGTTTGAAAGTTATTGCTTTAAAAATATGAAGTTTAAACAATTGGACGTTCATTGCTGGGTGTGAAAGCGAAAACATTCCTGCAAAAATCGAGTGTTAGCGGCACCTGAGATGGTACAATTGAAATATGGATAAATGCAAGTCCAAGCAGTCCGAGTAGTTGTCAACCATTCCCCCTCTTCCTTTTTGGCAAATTCGGCAAATTTGGCTATGGCGTTTATTTGTTTGATAAATTTAGCATTGGCAAATTCGCATGCTACGTCTGTATATGTGCGTGTGTCTGTCTCTCCGTCTGCATACTTGCTGGGCATGTGAGGGTGTGTACGCGCATGCGTGCGTGTATGCTTGCGTGAGTATGTGCGTATCTGCGCTCTTGTGTGTATGTTTGCGTTCGCGCGCGTGCGTTCCATGTGTGGCGTATACAAGTGTGCGTGCGTTTTTTATTTATGTGTATGTGCGTGCATGTATGTTTGTATGCGTGCGTGTGCTGGTGTGAGCATGTTGACAAGTGTGCGTCTGTCTGGAATTTCCGATTGGGAAACCGATGATGCCAGAATAGCAAAATTTCATACGTAGGCTCTATTGACGATTATTTCCGGTACCAATTCTTAGGTTGGTCTGTCAACGTCCAAAGAAAACAAAAATATTAGAAAAAGCCGAGACCCTGAGCTTTTTAGAATAAAAAGAAGTGCGCAATCGGTCAGATGCCGGAATATATGAGCAGAAGAAAGAAAAATAAATTTGAATAAAAGATTTGAACGACCGATTGATTCAGTTATGAAACCGGTTGATATGACAAGCGGAAACGCGGAAGCGCATATCAAGTGATCAGCGTCTGCACATTTTTCTACATTTCGAAACTGTCATATGCAGAAGGTGTCACCTATCTCCAAAAGGCTCATGCGCAGACCAACTGCATGACCCTATTGCATCAGCTATGAATTTTATTTTATGTAGACCTCGTTCCCGCGCTGCCCCAGTCAGTTCAGTTAGAGGGTTCGTCTTAGTCGAGAACTGTCGTGCCCTTTACATTAAACAGTGAATGCATATGTCGACCTGGTAATAGCAGTCCCACCTAATATAGAGCAACCACTGAGTGATCAATGAGAATGCCCTAAGTGTATTCATCTAGTGACACTTGATTGTTTCAGTTAAGGAGGTTTTACATTTTTGTAAATTCCTAAAATACATTTCGTCTGTTCCATTCGTAACTAATGACAGTCGGGGTCAGTGGAACATGTTTGAAATGTTGTTTTATTGAATCCGCGTGCTTTCTGTGTGTCTGCATCCATCAACAAGGGCGGATGATAATTTTGTAAGATTACGGCGCTGCATTTTCTTCTAAATTCTTCGCTGCTCTTCTGTGGGGCTTTGTTCTTTTTCATGCAATGAACACCTTTATCTTCACATTGTCACACCTTCTTTCGTTGTCTTTGCATGATCTCGTTGTCACAATAATGGCGATCACGAACGAACGAACGTTTCCTTCTTTTTCTTTTTTTATTCGTCTCATTTTTATTCGGCTGTGTAACCGAGCATTCGTAGATGAAACCTAGTGTTTTTAAAATTTGTATTTTATGCAAAGATGGTTTGAATAAACTTATTGGACTCGAATGGAATTTAAATAAGATAATTTATAATGGAGTCGCGATAAGAAGCGAGGCAACAATGATCGTTTTAACAACTCATTTTGAAAGTTATCACGCAAAAAAAGTGTTTTTCGCCGCATTTTTTTAAAACTCAAGGCCAAATTGTACCTCCAAACAGTTACAACTTGGCATTGAGTATGAAAAAAACCCTCTACTAGGGGAGTCAAAAGCAAATTTTGAAGATTTTTCTATTGGGTGTTCAATAGTGTCATAGTTGTATTACATTGTTGATTGATACTTACCAAATGAAAGGTGTAAATAGTTCAGAGAGCATTTAAATTGAATGCGCTCATTTTTTTTCAACTCATGTTGGTTTTAAAAGAAACTGGTTTATTGCTATCGAATTTTTTTAAACGAACGTTCAATGACCGACGAGAGTTTTTTTCTTTCTTCTTTTATTCTAAACAGCATCTCTTGAAAATACTCATTTGAACTTCGGTATGTAGTGTTTGAACTTTTATTGTTTTTGACAAGTCTTACTAGTCTTGCATTTCCTTTTACAGTGATCCCTAATTTGAGAATTTTAGTTGTGCTTAAAACGTGTGAAGCGGAACATAGAACAACGCATTGCCTCTCAATGTTGCCATTATAACAATGCGACACGCCGATTAATTTTTTCTGCCCTACTGCCTTAATATAATTCCTATAAAGAGTGTTATGTCTGTAATATCGTTATATCGTTGTGTTATATCGTTGTCCACTCATATACTGTCCAAGCAGTTTAAGCTTACGTGACAATTCTTGTATCATATTACCTTCCAGTTATTTTCATCTGTGAGATATCAAAATGAGGCACATACCACATAGCGACGATTAGTGCTCAAATTCATGGCCATTTGAATCATTAATTGTTAGACTCGAAATCTGGCGAATATTTAAATGCGTAATTTGACGCGGATGGCGTGCTTCTACAGATGTGCTCTTTTCGTTGGCGTAGGCCATTCCTGCGCTCCGCATTCAATGCCATTCATTTCGTTTCTGCACTCGTTCTTTTTTTTTCGGTACGAGCAGTACTTTAGCTTCACTTCGTTTGGTTTTCCTTATTTTTATATAATCTCACTGTTATCTAAAGGTGATGAAGTTATGAGCTAATAAGCTGTTTGCTTTTTGCACGAATCTCATTATTCATGCCAGCAAGTGCATTGCATTGCAAGTGTATTGCATTGCAAGCACATCATTTTTTTTGGTTTAAGATGGCACACACCATTTTACGTTAGATAGAGTGTTCTGTCGAATAGAGAGAGATATTCTTCTTCGAAAGGACTGATCCTATGGAGACCTCATGGAAATGTAATCGATGTCTAAAGTTGAATCCTTTTCTCGAGGGTTTTCTTTTTGCGCCGACAAGCTCGTCGCAATTAATCGTACTTTACGTTTTAACGTCTTGAATAATAAAGTTCCTTTTGAACAGAGCCCATCCATTAGTCGGATCCTTCCCCTCGAAACCCGTCAAAAAAAATGCGGGCTCGTATAAAGCCGTATGGACTGTATTCGAGATAGAACGGCAACTAATTGTTATGGAAGATCTAAAAGAACACTCAATGAAAATGTGATGCTAATTTAAATATTGAGCAGCTCAGAGCAACGAATGTGGCAAAATGAAGGGACCATTTTGTTTGAAATCTCGCATTCAAAAGATAAGCTTTGCAATGTGCATATGGAATGAAACATATGCGAAAGCGTCATATATGCCACATAAACATTCTCGCTTTAAAAACCACTCCCTCTAATGTCTCGAACAGTGCTTAGCATTTTCTACTTCTCGAACCATACGGATTTTTTTATTTCTAAAGCGTCTTTGACTTCTTTCAATCATTATCCCATGGTTTTATAGGATGTTAGTTCAAGAGATGTAGGAGTAGTGCCGTTGATGATGATTACCAGTTAACAAAAACAGTTTCTAATTGTTCGACGTTTCAGCACCATATGCCATTTGAAGTTCACAAAACACAATAGTCACGACTATTGTGGCAGCACTATCGTGAGTTCCTTGCGAATAAAACAGTAAGGATCTCCGTAGCATTTGTGAAAGTATTATTTATAGATCATTGTTATTCTCCATAAAAGCGTTAGAGAATTACAAGTTGTTTAAATGTTCACCTTAAACTTGTTATTGATTTTTCGCTTAATGAGAACGAATCGATCGCTTCGAATTATCCTTTTTTTTAAAGAAAAAATACTTACACTGTTTCAGATTTTTTAGTAGACGTTTTATTCGACGAACGGAAATAGTGAATTGAACGCAAATAAGCGGAGAAAATTTTTCGATTTCGTTTCACTTCGTATACATATTTGGTACGACGGAGAACGTCCGAATCACAATGGACAACAACTTGATGGGTTTTACTGAAGAGGTGGAACGTCACGTTGATTAATTTTTAGCAACTTGATGACAGTGGCGGCAGCTATCGCTAGCAAAGAAAGTTGTTGTTTTAGCAACTTTTATTACCTACCTATCTATTATGTTCATTAAAGTACCAAATGCAGGGAGAGGTTTAGGGTTGGCCTACAACAGTTACCGTTTGGGTGTGACCAAAAACAAGGTGTTATGAATATTTCAGTAAGGAATTCGCTTTTCGTAAAAAATTTTCGATGTCGACGACGAATAACGAGAATAATTTTCCATCTCTTTCCATTATGATCCCTATAAGAAAATAGGTTCTAAATAATGTCTGTGCGCTAGGATTGCATTGAACAAAACATTATGTCAAGTGCTGAAGTTTTATGCTGAGCAGACGTCCCTAGGTATCTAGAGTATTATTTTCAGCTGTGAGTATGTGCGGCCCTGGAATGATGGGTGTCCTCAAAAAAATAGGCTAAAAACAGATATATAAAATAAATTGTCGTAAAAAAAAAGTTCTCAGATAGGGCTGCAAATAATATGGCGAATGAATTATTTCTATTTTTAGAAATTTGTTTGACTGTTTTTGAGATTTTTCTCCTTGATTATTCTGAAAGATATTTCTTAAATGTTTAACAGCTTGGAAAATTAGTTATGTCGGCTTGTTGATTTTCTGTTTAACAAATATTCCAAAAATGACTAAATCTTGCTGCAACACTCTCTATAAATAAGCCTTTATAATTAAATTGCAAAACTTATTTATCATAATATGGCTTTGCAATAGTTTTAAATAGAAACTTTTTTTCTTAGATACGGCAGGTCGCATGCATTGGTGCTGGATATGTGGGAGGACCATCTTGTGCGATGATTGCTGACAAATGTCCCGAATTGATTGTGACAGTTGTTGACGTTAATAGCGAAAGAATAGCGCAGTGGAATTCGAATAAGCTGCCTATCTATGAGGTTATTGATTCTAATTCAGTAAACGTTCCACTCGTTCAAAAAGAAACTAAAACTAATGAGGAGGCATAATCTTTGTGACTCATTTTTTTAGCTTTAAGATGATTGAATTTGTTCCTTGCAATGAGTTTTAAAACACTGGATCGAATTACGTAATTCGTTAACTCTACTGCATTATATCTGTTGCTCAGTCAACTAGGGCCATACTTTCGAGTATTACTTATATTATTCCTACTAAATAAAAAAAATCATTTCGTAACAATTTACGTTAGAAATATTTTTTGTTAAACTGCGAAATTTCTTCATTCATGTCGTTAATCGTTAAAGCAATACGTTATTTGTTGCACTCGTAGAGAAGAGTGCAAAGTTGAAAAGTGAGTAAACTTTCGATGTTAATAAAATTCTGCTTAACGATAACAATGCTAATGACCGTTTAACGACAGTTTAATGCAAAAATTTTTCACAGATAGTTGCGAAATGTCCGTATGAAAATACCAATTAGGCGCATAGAAGAGCGTAAAAAATTTAACGATTTTAATTGTTAAAAGTTAGGGTTGTGAATACGTATAGCTGTTACAAAAGTTATGATACAGTAATGAAAAAAGTCCGCCGATTTAATATCTCGATATAACTGTGAAAATTTTCAAGCGCCTATTTTTTGCTCAGAAATAGTTCTTCTTTCTTAGCTTAAAATAATTAGAAATCAAATTACGATTCGTAGAGAAACATTCGACAAAAAAAGACACTTCTCGTAGCCTAGATAGATCCTTTACAACCTAATTGTTATGATTTGTTTCTCTGTTCTTTTTTTTTTTGCAAGATAAAATCGTAATATGCATAATGAGAAAAAGAAAACCATATTAATCATAGACATGGTAGAAAGTACAATAAACGAATATGGTATCTTCAGCCCGGTCTAATGGAAGTGGTGGAACGATGTCGCGGAAGGAACTTGTTCTTTTCTACTGATATCAAAAAGGCGATAAGCCAAGCACAACTAATTTTTATTTCGGTTAATACGCCAACTAAAACTTATGGCAGAGGAAGCGTGAGTTCTTTTTAATGATGATTAGATATCAAAGGATCAAAAGTTTAAGAGAACACTAGAAGTATTTTACAGCTATAAAAACTTCAAAAAAAGCCTTTATACAATCAATCTAGTATGCGGTCACGTGTCGCATATTTCCATTATTTCACAATGTATCGAATAAGTTGATAAGCGAATTTAAGAAAAAAAAAAGAAAGTTGTTTTATTTTGAACTTGACATTCTGTTTAAAACGAAAAAAGAATTCTGTTGATGCTTCGTTATACTTGATCGTACTAAACGACGATCACTTAGTTTGCAAACGTCATGGTTGATATGAGAAATTTATAGGCAATAGTAGTAAGTGAGTGACTTTCAGGGAATGGCACCAGATTTAAAATACGTTGAAATGGTAGCACGATCGATTGCAAACTATGCGAATGGTCCAAAGATTGTCGTCGAAAAGAGTACCGTTCCTGTAAAAGCAGCTGAAAGCATATCGATCATATTAGGCGAACAACAAAAACTCAACCCAAATTTCTCATTTCAAGTAGGTTTTTAGGTATCCTATTTTCTATATTTTCTTCTTACTTAACATTAATTAGATTAGTTGACTAATGCAGTAAATACATATTCATATGCATGTAAAAGTATTAGCTACAATTTCACAGCACTTGTGCTTCCGGTTCAAGACGGCCTCGATAATAGTTCAGGTCTAGGGCTACTAGGCAAGCAAGGCGGATAATTTATGAAGGGCGTATAGAAAGGTGCCATTTTGTTCGACCAGTAATAGAATATCAAGCAGTTCAAATGATAATGGCACTTCGAATTGTAATACCTTTCGAATCGGCGAGCGAGACGGCAGAAGATCGAAAGCATCACCAGGTCATGTCTTCATATCTGTAATTGTGTACAACCGGTTCCAAAAATTACCTGAATTGGTTCGCTTCAAGAAATCAAAATTGGAATTATTACAGTGAAGGCTGCGGTGAACGTTCCACATATAAAGGATGAGCGCGGATCATATTTAGAACGTTACGGCATCATGTCCAATTCATTATGATTTTTTTTAACGGATACGTTTTAAAGTTAAGAAAATTATCGTGTAGATTCTCTCTCCGCAGTATGCAACTTTTTCGGCATAAATTCTATTTTAAGGTACTTTCGAATCCGGAATTCCTAGCAGAAGGAACAGCAATAAATGATTTGGCTAATCCAGATCGCGTACTCATAGGTGGTGAAGCTACGAAAGAAGGCTTGATCGCTATGGCTCAACTTGTAGCTATCTATGAACATTGGGTACCAAAGGAGCGTATTATCACCACAAATATATGGTCTTCAGAACTTTCTAAATTGGTTTGTGTAAAAACAGCTTCATCGCTTTCATCATCCACATAGTGAGTTCCGAATATTCCGAATAACGGTTCTGGATATTAGACAATATGTGACTCGGGCGATTGAACACCTGCGCAAAGCCAACTGGGGACAGATTTAGAGCGTTTCAAGTTGGAGAAATGACTTTATGGTGGCAAAAGTCAGAACTTATGTTTTTATTTGGAGACCAGTTCGATAGACAAAGAGTAACAAGTGTGCTTTATGCATAGCTTTTAAATTAGACAAGCTATACTGTTTTTAACTTCCTTAGCAACTAATAATGAGTAGCGCAAACAGTTGTAGAAATAGCTGTATGACTTTACCAATTCTGGAGTAGATAAGACTCACAGAAATATCGAAAACTTATAATGAAGCAATCATTCAGTGTCTTTTTTTCTGACAAGGAAAGGAGTTTTTTTGATGATAACATTGGTTTGAAGAAGTATTTCTTAGAGTTCAATGTTCAGGGACGCTCAGAGACAAATTCTACTGCATGGTAGTTTTACTGTATGTGTCGTTCTTGAAAGGGTTCAAAATACATTAAAACGAATCGTTGAAGTGCAAAGAGCAGTCAACTGGTTTAAACTTCCATCCGAAGTTTCCGTCACTAATTACTTCCCAGTCTTCGAGATCACTTTTTGAGAGCAAAGCAAAACAAGTTTCCGATGGTTTCCTCTAGTGTAATTAACCACGAAACGATTTCTAGCATAAAAAACAAAATGGTTTACTTGCCACTCTCCTGAAAGAACAATTTGTGCTACATGTCAGAATGTTTTGAGGGAAGGCGGTTTTAGTAAGTAAATGAACAGCAAGCTGACACTATCGACAACTTTTACCCATTAAGCTACAGGTAATGGCATCATAAAACATGCACTTTTAATATTTTTAATTAGTATACAGAACTTCAGTTTTTTTCTGAGAACTTTTCTGAACGTATTTTTCATCTTTGTCGTATGGTGAAAGACTCATAAAAATATCTCCAAAATGAACGACACAGCGGTTTATAGGTGAATGGCATTAAAATGCTGCGAAAAGACCTCAATTTGTGGAGGGATTGCAACTTTGCAAACTCGCCATTTCATTCCATTTATTTGACGTGCAAAAATTCCTTATTTTTGCGCTGTCGTAATTTGGCGGAAAGAAATTCCGCACTTAATGCCTTCGATTTAGGGTCTTTTATTTGCGTATTCCGATAAATAAT
>JPKZ01002147.1:421796-438757 GCA_000803305.1 Toxocara canis
CATAGGGAATGAATGGAATGAATGCTTCGGGATTGCATCCATAGGGTGAAGAGCCCAACAAGCGTTAAGCGATCGAATGAAACGAAAATCGCCGATTTACGTCAGAGTTGCGGCTGCACACTGAAAGGTACGGCGGCAGTTGATCTAGTGCTGTCCCGACAGATTATAATTCAAGAAAATTTGTTGCTTTCGAGAAAGGCCAGATTGTAACAGTTTATGAAGGACTTCTTGAATTTACAGGACCTTCTCAATGAAGAACCTGCGAGATTACCTATTGCTGTAATGTCTCTGCATATATGAGATGTGAAAAGATCCAAATAAGTTTTGATTACGGTGAGAGACAGTGTATGTTAAAGATACTTTGAACATAGCTTTATGCGAAATGTGAGGAATTGTAGCTTAACAAAAAGTCTGATATTTAATTAGCTTAAATGGATTGACTATGCGCCGCATGCAGAGATGATTTGGGAATATTTCTGATGAAAAAGTTCGTTTTGAGTGAACCATAGTTTCTAGAACAATTCCGGAAGCGATAGCTCATAAAAACCTTAGCTCGCACGAAAGAATAATGGGTTCAACTCACCTACGCATTCTTATAACACCTATAGAGCCAAGAAATCTCAATAAACAAAAGAAACATATGCTTAACGGGACTACAGAACATTTCATGTTGAAGTTAACACGTCAAAAGTTGACGTCTTTTGTAGTCGAAGAATGCTTGGTCTGGTTATGTTAAGCTGATTACGCAAATCCGGTTATTCGAACCTGGTTGTGTAAATCTGGTTATGCAAATCAGGTTATTTGAATCGGGCCAGGTAAATCTGGTTATGCAAATCTGGTTATTGAATCTGGTTATGCAAATCTGGTTATTTGAATCTGGTTAGGTAAATCTGGTTATGCAAATCTGGTTAATTGAATCTGGTTATGTCAGTCTGGTTATGCAAATCTGGTTAATTGAATCTAGTTATGTCAGTCTGGTTATGCAAATCTGGTTAATTGAATCTGGTTATGTAAACCTGGTTATGCAAATCTGGTTATTTGAATCGGGTTGTGTAAATCTGGCTATGCAAATCTGGTTATTTGAATCTGGTCATGTAAATCTGGTTATTTAAATATTTTCGTTTCAGTTGCAAACGATTCATTCATTTATTTATTGCAAATCATTTATCGCTAGGAACTGAAGTAATTCATTTCTTGCTTTCTTATCTAAGATATTTTATGTAGAAAATAAGATTCACTAACTTTTTCTAGGCAAAGAAGAAACTATACAAAATTACTCGTTAAAAAAATGACTCTTCTTCTCAATGAGTTTTGTAAAGGTTTCTTGAGAATTACTAATATCGTCACTAAAAGTTTTTTTTAACTTTTCTTTATAATAGAACACAAATTGGTTGTTTTCTAATATATCCTTATTTTTTTCATACAAGAAAATGTAAACCTGCCAACATATTTTGGTCATCTATTGCTTACATTCTTTTTCAATAGTTTTTTTTAATGATGAGGATATTTTTAAAGACAGGTTTTTAAAAATTAGGTAGATCTCATGTTTTACAGAATTTAAAGGGAATATTTAAGAATGACCATCAGCGTTTTTTTTTTCACGGAACTGAAAAGAATTTTTTCCGATTTCATGGAAAGTTTATTTTTAATGGACGTTCACATGGGCTGCATTAAATTCACGAAAATAACTCATGTGAACGAACTGTCGTTCGGGTCTGCTTGCCATTGAGAGTGCGCGCTCATTAAAGGATAATTTGAATGCCACTGAGTTCAGCTTGATCGTACGTTGCACTTTCGTTTTAAAAGTATCTCTCTTTGAGTAGTTAGTTCATTCAACTTTTACTTACTAATCTCTTTATTGATGAATCTCAACCGAGGTAATTGTTATGTTGTATAACTTAATTGAGGTGATTGTTACGTTGTGTAGCTTAAGATTTCTTTTGAAATTTGGCGATTTTTTTTCTGACTATTCAACTCTTTTCAACAGTTTTTGCTGCGTCTTATCTAAACGCTATGAAAATAATGGTTGAAGTTTCGGTAAAAGAGCCCACTTCGATTAGTCTCGAATTCAATAATAGTTATGTGTGGTATCAAAAGAAAGAATTACCTAGCTTTATGGACGATGTTTCCACTCGCGATCACCTATGGTTCGTGATACTCTCTTCGAGTTTTTTCCGAATGGAAAGAAATGAAATCATTGAAGAAATCCTCTGATGTTTTTGTTTTTGCCGATTGTTGCCCTTGAAATGCAGTTCTATCATTTGTTCATTATTGACCTGCTTTTTTTGACCACTCTAAATTGCAAATTGCTGCGACTACAACATCGTTTGCTCGCACATATTGTTGTCGAACTTTAACCATATGGTTATACATACCGGAGGAACTACATGATATGCGCTTTGGCAATTCCGCTCACCGGGAAAACTAATTTCATAAACTGCAATTGATGAGTCCGACCGATTGGTCGTACAAATCATCCCCTGAAAATTCGTTTCTCTAAAAATGTTTTGCTATCCGAGCGACTGCGGAGTAGATGCAATTTTATGGTACTTGAAGTGTCACTAGTTTTCACCGAATTCGATGAATCGATTTGAGACAGATTATGGGGTCATCTTTTGTCGAGAGCGCGTGAATTGCGAGATCTTCCACAGCAACGCTCACTGTGTGATTTACCAGGCATTGTAAACATGTCACTGAGATGGATTCTGCTCGCTGATACAGTTGTTAAATAGTACTGTTAAGCATTAATTCCGCTTTATCATGTTTAGAATCAAGCGTTGATTTTAAATAAAAGCTAATTAAGCATTAATTTTCCGATAGCTTGCCTTTCTCTTCGATTTCAAGTGGAAGAATTGTTCCGTTAAAAAATTATGTAATTACTATATATCCCCGAGTAAATTTTCCTCTCCCCCAACCCACACTCAACGAGCGATTTCTCCTCTTTGACAATCTTATGCCCTCAGGGTCCATCTCTGAGTGGACGAGCAATGCGGCCGCAAATGTTGTTCGAAACGTTTAGCGAGCGCTTTGGCACTCGTGATTTCATTTCAGCGATCAATCATATACGCTTATCGTGATATAGTGGCTAATCTTGACATTTTAGCAACAGTTGCTCTTTTCTAGATCCGTAAATTTGCATAATTGTTCATCATTGCTAAATTTGTGCGCATTCGAAATAGTAATTTTGCTCAATGGACGGTCAACCATCCAATGGGTTAATAAAGTTGCCAAGTAAACGCAAATTTTTTAGTTTCACTAAGACGAATTACAGATGACCATAACAATCTTATGTATCGGAAATCAACCATCCGAATTAATCAATTTGGAAAATTGTGAATTAATGTAATGACTGGAAAATTTTATGTATTTCATCTTTTATACCCACTATAATAATCGCTGAGACAGTTTAATGACCAAAAATAATGAAGCCATATCGCGCTATTTTTAAATAGTTGCTTGCTCGACTTTAGTGTTGCTTTTTAACCAGCTTATTCTCCTCCTCCTTTCACCGAAATGACCGTCATTTTGTGGCATGAACATTCAGCAAAAGAGAGAGGATATTATGATCAATCGAAAGAACGAAGTGTTTACAATTGCACCACCTGTGACGCATTCGTTCTGTTCGTGTCTCTGTTCCCGAAGTGGATGCTTGAATGCCATCTTATATCGCGTTCTTTGCTTTCTCGTTCACCTAAAAATACACTTGTGCACAATGCCGACTGGGGTGAACCCCGTTATGCCAACATTACAAATGGTAATATTAATTGGTTGCATAATTGGCAATAAGTTTGAAATGGCCAAACTATTGTGTCGAAGCAGCTAGTTAATCAATGAAACTATTGCGCCCAGCTCTGAATTTTGAGCCCAACAAAATCAAGTGAGAAATGAATCGACGAGAAAAGGGAAACTTTGTACGCTTTCACTAGCGACATCCTTTGAAAAAAAATCGGTTGATAGATTAAGGAAATTTTTTAAAAAGTTTTTATTCGACTATCAAACAGATATATACCATTTCGCCTATAGAGAAAAGGAGAAAAAAAAGCAAACAAAAATTGCCCATTTACGAATTTCGTGAGCGTTCCCGAGCCTTCTATAAACACTAAGCACAACAGGTTTGGCTAGGCCAAAAATTATGTAATTGATCATCCGTTTCAAATATTGCATCCAAAATAGCAAGTCTAAAGTTGTAACTTCAAGACAGCGATACCCAAACGGAAGTAATTTACTGCGGTCACTCACTTCGCTCAGTAAATCTCTTCCGTTGTCATACAACAAAGCCTTAGTTATCTTTTAAAAAGCCGAGAGGAACTCTCAACGGTTTAAAAAAAATGGAGCAACATTTTCCTCCAAAAGCGCAGAGCTATCGCCGAGTTCATCGCATATATACTAGCATCACCTGTTGGGTCCCATTTCTCAGATAAAATCGATCAAAAAACGATATAGCTGTAAATATGCTACAATGTATTCGGATATTTCAAAATGATTTTTTTTCCAGTTCCCAATTTGTTCCATGGAGAAACACTTTAAAAGAAAGATATTTCATAAAACGCAAAATCTGCTCTGCCAGTTTCACTATAGCAATGGTCACAGAAATGTACGAATTTAGAACTGAGCTCGTATAGGTGATCCCGACCCCGTCATTCGATTCTTAATGATGCTGCATCAAGTCACTCTAACAATCGCAGGTGCCAGACGCATTGATGGTTAATTAAGTGAGCAAGTTGTTTCCACATTATGCGAACAATTAAAGATGAGAATTAGCATAATTGCATGTTTTAAATGCTTAAAGAGCTTTATTCTTAAAGCATTGCAAGCGCTATATTTAATACAATATTTAAGTACTTAAAAAGGACAATACTTCTTAGTCATGCATTACACTTAAAGTGTAAATTTAAAGTATATAGGCAGTATTTAAGTGCAATGCTTGAAATAAAATAAGATACTAAAAAGTACAAAAGGCAGTATTTATATACATTTTTCTAAACCAGCTATCATGCAGCTTTCATTTTGTGTATGTGCGTGGTCAAAGCAATTCTCCATGAGATTCCATTCCTTATGAATTTACTTTCCTTCCGAGCATCTTCGTATGATTAAGTAAATTTCTCAAGCATTTGTAAACATAAATTTGAAAAGAAATCACTTGATCTGATTGATGAAGCTGATGGAAACAGTGGACGAATGAACGATTGAACGAAACGAACAAAGTTTTTATTTTCCATTTTCGCCGAAGAAACATCACTTAATCGAAATAAATAAATAGAAATGGAAAAGAAAGAACTGATTATTCAAAGAAAGAGAGAAGAACGGCGAACATTCAATCTTAATTGCTTATATACACAAGAAAACCAGTAAGCTTGAGCAAAATCACGAATATAGCAGCGTAGAATAGAAATTGTGAATCACAATAGAGAAAAAGCCGCAAATGGAAGCTTCAGATTCTTATAATAGCTGCAATATCGGCTAAATAATCATTCTAAAAACTTTTGCATTGAGAGCAACAACAGCTTCTTCAGGAAATTAGTTCCAATGTTTAATGACACAGGAAATGAACCATTTACAATCATCAGTCGTACACCATTCGTTCAGGTGGAATTTTCAAGCCGTTTGTTCTAGCAGAGCTAATATTAGGAGCAAAGTGGAAAAACTTGCAGCACTTGAGACCCGTGAGACCAGAAATAATCGGATATACTTCTGTGGTATTAAGCCATTTGTAGCACTTCGTAAGTGCAATGGGCTGCGGACCAGAAAGTTCCAATCTTTGATCTTATGTCAAACATTGATTGCGTAATCGTAGAGGTCTGCGTAATCGTAGAGGTCTCTTCATAAATGTTCTTTCGACAACTTCCAGCAGTCGACAGTCTTGAACCGTTCTGCGCAAGTAAAGTGGGCTGCTATAATCTGTATATGTATACATTTATAAGATTGATTAGAACACCCAGTAACAGGTGAGGTGCCTGGCATTTTGTAACAGAAACGTTCATTTGCATTTGAGCATCCCATAAACAAACCAAATCAAGGTCATTCTATGGAGCCCTTTCGAATGAGCAAATTTGGAGAGCTACGAAGGTGAAACTGCAGGTGAAACTGTTTAGGTGAAACTGCAGGTGCAGAAAAAAACAATGATGCGAACAAAATGTAAAGAGTGGAAAGAATGGTGTCTACAACAGATGCTTATATATATACATTTATAAAACTGACAATCTTTACTTTCCTTGGTCATTTTCTCGGTATAGTGCGCTGCAAAATTTAGTCAGGCATAGTTCAAAATTTCTTCGCAGTGGAAGGCGAGCCAGCAACAGCGATGCCATTAACTGTAAGCGAACACCCAGTAACAGGTGAGGTGCCTGGCATTTTGTAACAGAAACGTTCATTTGCATTTGAGCATCCCATAAACAAACCAAATCAAGGTCATTCTATGGAGCCCTTTCGAATGAGCAAATTTGGAGAGCTACGAAATATAGCCTGAAATTATTGGTGTTTAGGTGAAACTGCAGGTGCAGAAAAAAACAATGATGCGAAATGTAAAGAGTGGAAAGAATGATGTCTACAACAGATGATTATGGCGCTCCGGAAACGATTGTCTAAGAAGATGAACAATATACTGAAACCGTTTAAGATCTACCGGAAGATAATGGTTAAGCCAGCATACACCTTACAGGAGTGTGCTATTATCCACGGAAGCTTTCCGGTTTCGAAAGCGATAGATTCTACTTTATAGCTCACTACGATCTTCATAATGCTTATAAAATCTATATTTGTCGTCCTTCAAGAAACACATCTCACCTCTAATACATTTATCCGTTAATATCTCAGTTAACCTGAGTGAGAAACAGTACCGAAGTCCCTGTGAAGGTTCATGTATGCAGTTCTAAAAACCTCCTCACACCTTAGTTCAATCGTCCATCCAGTTCAACAACTCAGTGATGGTCAGTCTTATATTTAAGGACGCGAACTGCATATTATATTGATGACGCTCTTAGAACGACATAAATAACATAGACCAACAATGACTGAACGAATGAATCAAAGAACAAATGAGTTTATCGTAATCCACAGATCAGAAACCTTCATGATCAACAAAAACATGGTGGTGGAGTTGTCTTATTGATTTTACTGGTGGTAGCATTTACACCGATCAGTTTGAAACGACGAGCCAGCAACAGCGATGCCATTAACTGTAAGCGAACACCCAGTAACAGGTGAGGTGCCTGGCATTTTGTAACAGAAACGTTCATTTGCATTTGAGCATCCCATAAACAAACCAAATCAAGGTCATTCTATGGAGCCCTTTCGAATGAGCAAATTTGGAGAGCTACGAAATATAGCCTGAAATTATTGGTGTTTAGGTGAAACTGCAGGTGCAGAAAAAAACAATGATGCGAACAAAATGTAAAGAGTGGAAAGAATGGTGTCTACAACAGATGCTTATATATATACATTTATAAAACTGACAATCTTTACTTTCCTTGGTCATTTTCTCGGTATAGTGCGCTGCAAAATTTAGTCAGGCATAGTTCAAAATTTCTTCGCAGTGGAAGGCGAGCCAGCAACAGCGATGCCATTAACTGTAAGCGAACACCCAGTAACAGGTGAGGTGCCTGGCATTTTGTAACAGAAACGTTCATTTGCATTTGAGCATCCCATAAACAAACCAAATCAAGGTCATTCTATGGAGCCCTTTCGAATGAGCAAATTTGGAGAGCTACGAAATATAGCCTGAAATTATTGGTGTTTAGGTGAAACTGCAGGTGCAGAAAAAAACAATGATGCGAACAAAATGTAAAGAGTGGAAAGAATGGTGTCTACAACAGATGCTTATATATATACATTTATAAAACTGACAATCTTTACTTTCCTTGGTCATTTTCTCGGTATAGTGCGCTGCAAAATTTAGTCAGGCATAGTTCAAAATTTCTTCGCAGTGGAAGGCGAGCCAGCAACAGCGATGCCATTAACTGTAAGCGAACACCCAGTAACAGGTGAGGTGCCTGGCATTTTGTAACAGAAACGTTCATTTGCATTTGAGCATCCCATAAACAAACCAAATCAAGGTCATTCTATGGAGCCCTTTCGAATGAGCAAATTTGGAGAGCTACGAAATATAGCCTGAAATTATTGGTGTTTAGGTGAAACTGCAGGTGCAGAAAAAAACAATGATGCGAACAAAATGTAAAGAGTGGAAAGAATGGTGTCTACAACAGATGCTTATATATATACATTTATAAAACTGACAATCTTTACTTTCCTTGGTCATTTTCTCGGTATAGTGCGCTGCAAAATTTAGTCAGGCATAGTTCAAAATTTCTTCGCAGTGGAAGGCGAGCCAGCAACAGCGATGCCATTAACTGTAAGCGAACACCCAGTAACAGGTGAGGTGCCTGGCATTTTGTAACAGAAACGTTCATTTGCATTTGAGCATCCCATAAACAAACCAAATCAAGGTCATTCTATGGAGCCCTTTCGAATGAGCAAATTTGGAGAGCTACGAAATATAGCCTGAAATTATTGGTGTTTAGGTGAAACTGCAGGTGCAGAAAAAAACAATGATGCGAACAAAATGTAAAGAGTGGAAAGAATGGTGTCTACAACAGATGCTTATATATATACATTTATAAAACTGACAATCTTTACTTTCCTTGGTCATTTTCTCGGTATAGTGCGCTGCAAAATTTAGTCAGGCATAGTTCAAAATTTCTTCGCAGTGGAAGGCGAGCCAGCAACAGCGATGCCATTAACTGTAAGCGAACACCCAGTAACAGGTGAGGTGCCTGGCATTTTGTAACAGAAACGTTCATTTGCATTTGAGCATCCCATAAACAAACCAAATCAAGGTCATTCTATGGAGCCCTTTCGAATGAGCAAATTTGGAGAGCTACGAAATATAGCCTGAAATTATTGGTGTTTAGGTGAAACTGCAGGTGCAGAAAAAAACAATGATGCGAACAAAATGTAAAGAGTGGAAAGAATGGTGTCTACAACAGATGCTTATATATATACATTTATAAAACTGACAATCTTTACTTTCCTTGGTCATTTTCTCGGTATAGTGCGCTGCAAAATTTAGTCAGGCATAGTTCAAAATTTCTTCGCAGTGGAAGGCGAGCCAGCAACAGCGATGCCATTAACTGTAAGCGAACACCCAGTAACAGGTGAGGTGCCTGGCATTTTGTAACAGAAACGTTCATTTGCATTTGAGCATCCCATAAACAAACCAAATCAAGGTCATTCTATGGAGCCCTTTCGAATGAGCAAATTTGGAGAGCTACGAAATATAGCCTGAAATTATTGGTGTTTAGGTGAAACTGCAGGTGCAGAAAAAAACAATGATGCGAACAAAATGTAAAGAGTGGAAAGAATGGTGTCTACAACAGATGCTTATATATATACATTTATAAAACTGACAATCTTTACTTTCCTTGGTCATTTTCTCGGTATAGTGCGCTGCAAAATTTAGTCAGGCATAGTTCAAAATTTCTTCGCAGTGGAAGGCGAGCCAGCAACAGCGATGCCATTAACTGTAAGCGAACACCCAGTAACAGGTGAGGTGCCTGGCATTTTGTAACAGAAACGTTCATTTGCATTTGAGCATCCCATAAACAAACCAAATCAAGGTCATTCTATGGAGCCCTTTCGAATGAGCAAATTTGGAGAGCTACGAAATATAGCCTGAAATTATTGGTGTTTAGGTGAAACTGCAGGTGCAGAAAAAAACAATGATGCGAACAAAATGTAAAGAGTGGAAAGAATGGTGTCTACAACAGATGCTTATATATATACATTTATAAAACTGACAATCTTTACTTTCCTTGGTCATTTTCTCGGTATAGTGCGCTGCAAAATTTAGTCAGGCATAGTTCAAAATTTCTTCGCAGTGGAAGGCGAGCCAGCAACAGCGATGCCATTAACTGTAAGCGAACACCCAGTAACAGGTGAGGTGCCTGGCATTTTGTAACAGAAACGTTCATTTGCATTTGAGCATCCCATAAACAAACCAAATCAAGGTCATTCTATGGAGCCCTTTCGAATGAGCAAATTTGGAGAGCTACGAAATATAGCCTGAAATTATTGGTGTTTAGGTGAAACTGCAGGTGCAGAAAAAAACAATGATGCGAACAAAATGTAAAGAGTGGAAAGAATGGTGTCTACAACAGATGCTTATATATATACATTTATAAAACTGACAATCTTTACTTTCCTTGGTCATTTTCTCGGTATAGTGCGCTGCAAAATTTAGTCAGGCATAGTTCAAAATTTCTTCGCAGTGGAAGGCGAGCCAGCAACAGCGATGCCATTAACTGTAAGCGAACACCCAGTAACAGGTGAGGTGCCTGGCATTTTGTAACAGAAACGTTCATTTGCATTTGAGCATCCCATAAACAAACCAAATCAAGGTCATTCTATGGAGCCCTTTCGAATGAGCAAATTTGGAGAGCTACGAAATATAGCCTGAAATTATTGGTGTTTAGGTGAAACTGCAGGTGCAGAAAAAAACAATGATGCGAACAAAATGTAAAGAGTGGAAAGAATGGTGTCTACAACAGATGCTTATATATATACATTTATAAAACTGACAATCTTTACTTTCCTTGGTCATTTTCTCGGTATAGTGCGCTGCAAAATTTAGTCAGGCATAGTTCAAAATTTCTTCGCAGTGGAAGGCGAGCCAGCAACAGCGATGCCATTAACTGTAAGCGAACACCCAGTAACAGGTGAGGTGCCTGGCATTTTGTAACAGAAACGTTCATTTGCATTTGAGCATCCCATAAACAAACCAAATCAAGGTCATTCTATGGAGCCCTTTCGAATGAGCAAATTTGGAGAGCTACGAAATATAGCCTGAAATTATTGGTGTTTAGGTGAAACTGCAGGTGCAGAAAAAAACAATGATGCGAACAAAATGTAAAGAGTGGAAAGAATGGTGTCTACAACAGATGCTTATATATATACATTTATAAAACTGACAATCTTTACTTTCCTTGGTCATTTTCTCGGTATAGTGCGCTGCAAAATTTAGTCAGGCATAGTTCAAAATTTCTTCGCAGTGGAAGGCGAGCCAGCAACAGCGATGCCATTAACTGTAAGCGAACACCCAGTAACAGGTGAGGTGCCTGGCATTTTGTAACAGAAACGTTCATTTGCATTTGAGCATCCCATAAACAAACCAAATCAAGGTCATTCTATGGAGCCCTTTCGAATGAGCAAATTTGGAGAGCTACGAAATATAGCCTGAAATTATTGGTGTTTAGGTGAAACTGCAGGTGCAGAAAAAAACAATGATGCGAACAAAATGTAAAGAGTGGAAAGAATGGTGTCTACAACAGATGCTTATATATATACATTTATAAAACTGACAATCTTTACTTTCCTTGGTCATTTTCTCGGTATAGTGCGCTGCAAAATTTAGTCAGGCATAGTTCAAAATTTCTTCGCAGTGGAAGGCGAGCCAGCAACAGCGATGCCATTAACTGTAAGCGAACACCCAGTAACAGGTGAGGTGCCTGGCATTTTGTAACAGAAACGTTCATTTGCATTTGAGCATCCCATAAACAAACCAAATCAAGGTCATTCTATGGAGCCCTTTCGAATGAGCAAATTTGGAGAGCTACGAAATATAGCCTGAAATTATTGGTGTTTAGGTGAAACTGCAGGTGCAGAAAAAAACAATGATGCGAACAAAATGTAAAGAGTGGAAAGAATGGTGTCTACAACAGATGCTTATATATATACATTTATAAAACTGACAATCTTTACTTTCCTTGGTCATTTTCTCGGTATAGTGCGCTGCAAAATTTAGTCAGGCATAGTTCAAAATTTCTTCGCAGTGGAAGGCGAGCCAGCAACAGCGATGCCATTAACTGTAAGCGAACACCCAGTAACAGGTGAGGTGCCTGGCATTTTGTAACAGAAACGTTCATTTGCATTTGAGCATCCCATAAACAAACCAAATCAAGGTCATTCTATGGAGCCCTTTCGAATGAGCAAATTTGGAGAGCTACGAAATATAGCCTGAAATTATTGGTGTTTAGGTGAAACTGCAGGTGCAGAAAAAAACAATGATGCGAACAAAATGTAAAGAGTGGAAAGAATGGTGTCTACAACAGATGCTTATATATATACATTTATAAAACTGACAATCTTTACTTTCCTTGGTCATTTTCTCGGTATAGTGCGCTGCAAAATTTAGTCAGGCATAGTTCAAAATTTCTTCGCAGTGGAAGGCGAGCCAGCAACAGCGATGCCATTAACTGTAAGCGAACACCCAGTAACAGGTGAGGTGCCTGGCATTTTGTAACAGAAACGTTCATTTGCATTTGAGCATCCCATAAACAAACCAAATCAAGGTCATTCTATGGAGCCCTTTCGAATGAGCAAATTTGGAGAGCTACGAAATATAGCCTGAAATTATTGGTGTTTAGGTGAAACTGCAGGTGCAGAAAAAAACAATGATGCGAACAAAATGTAAAGAGTGGAAAGAATGGTGTCTACAACAGATGCTTATATATATACATTTATAAAACTGACAATCTTTACTTTCCTTGGTCATTTTCTCGGTATAGTGCGCTGCAAAATTTAGTCAGGCATAGTTCAAAATTTCTTCGCAGTGGAAGGCGAGCCAGCAACAGCGATGCCATTAACTGTAAGCGAACACCCAGTAACAGGTGAGGTGCCTGGCATTTTGTAACAGAAACGTTCATTTGCATTTGAGCATCCCATAAACAAACCAAATCAAGGTCATTCTATGGAGCCCTTTCGAATGAGCAAATTTGGAGAGCTACGAAATATAGCCTGAAATTATTGGTGTTTAGGTGAAACTGCAGGTGCAGAAAAAAACAATGATGCGAACAAAATGTAAAGAGTGGAAAGAATGGTGTCTACAACAGATGCTTATATATATACATTTATAAAACTGACAATCTTTACTTTCCTTGGTCATTTTCTCGGTATAGTGCGCTGCAAAATTTAGTCAGGCATAGTTCAAAATTTCTTCGCAGTGGAAGGCGAGCCAGCAACAGCGATGCCATTAACTGTAAGCGAACACCCAGTAACAGGTGAGGTGCCTGGCATTTTGTAACAGAAACGTTCATTTGCATTTGAGCATCCCATAAACAAACCAAATCAAGGTCATTCTATGGAGCCCTTTCGAATGAGCAAATTTGGAGAGCTACGAAATATAGCCTGAAATTATTGGTGTTTAGGTGAAACTGCAGGTGCAGAAAAAAACAATGATGCGAACAAAATGTAAAGAGTGGAAAGAATGGTGTCTACAACAGATGCTTATATATATACATTTATAAAACTGACAATCTTTACTTTCCTTGGTCATTTTCTCGGTATAGTGCGCTGCAAAATTTAGTCAGGCATAGTTCAAAATTTCTTCGCAGTGGAAGGCGAGCCAGCAACAGCGATGCCATTAACTGTAAGCGAACACCCAGTAACAGGTGAGGTGCCTGGCATTTTGTAACAGAAACGTTCATTTGCATTTGAGCATCCCATAAACAAACCAAATCAAGGTCATTCTATGGAGCCCTTTCGAATGAGCAAATTTGGAGAGCTACGAAATATAGCCTGAAATTATTGGTGTTTAGGTGAAACTGCAGGTGCAGAAAAAAACAATGATGCGAACAAAATGTAAAGAGTGGAAAGAATGGTGTCTACAACAGATGCTTATATATATACATTTATAAAACTGACAATCTTTACTTTCCTTGGTCATTTTCTCGGTATAGTGCGCTGCAAAATTTAGTCAGGCATAGTTCAAAATTTCTTCGCAGTGGAAGGCGAGCCAGCAACAGCGATGCCATTAACTGTAAGCGAACACCCAGTAACAGGTGAGGTGCCTGGCATTTTGTAACAGAAACGTTCATTTGCATTTGAGCATCCCATAAACAAACCAAATCAAGGTCATTCTATGGAGCCCTTTCGAATGAGCAAATTTGGAGAGCTACGAAATATAGCCTGAAATTATTGGTGTTTAGGTGAAACTGCAGGTGCAGAAAAAAACAATGATGCGAACAAAATGTAAAGAGTGGAAAGAATGGTGTCTACAACAGATGCTTATATATATACATTTATAAAACTGACAATCTTTACTTTCCTTGGTCATTTTCTCGGTATAGTGCGCTGCAAAATTTAGTCAGGCATAGTTCAAAATTTCTTCGCAGTGGAAGGCGAGCCAGCAACAGCGATGCCATTAACTGTAAGCGAACACCCAGTAACAGGTGAGGTGCCTGGCATTTTGTAACAGAAACGTTCATTTGCATTTGAGCATCCCATAAACAAACCAAATCAAGGTCATTCTATGGAGCCCTTTCGAATGAGCAAATTTGGAGAGCTACGAAATATAGCCTGAAATTATTGGTGTTTAGGTGAAACTGCAGGTGCAGAAAAAAACAATGATGCGAACAAAATGTAAAGAGTGGAAAGAATGGTGTCTACAACAGATGCTTATATATATACATTTATAAAACTGACAATCTTTACTTTCCTTGGTCATTTTCTCGGTATAGTGCGCTGCAAAATTTAGTCAGGCATAGTTCAAAATTTCTTCGCAGTGGAAGGCGAGCCAGCAACAGCGATGCCATTAACTGTAAGCGAACACCCAGTAACAGGTGAGGTGCCTGGCATTTTGTAACAGAAACGTTCATTTGCATTTGAGCATCCCATAAACAAACCAAATCAAGGTCATTCTATGGAGCCCTTTCGAATGAGCAAATTTGGAGAGCTACGAAATATAGCCTGAAATTATTGGTGTTTAGGTGAAACTGCAGGTGCAGAAAAAAACAATGATGCGAAATGTAAAGAGTGGAAAGAATGATGTCTACAACAGATGATTATGGCGCTCCGGAAACGATTGTCTAAGAAGATGAACAATATACTGAAACCGTTTAAGATCTACCGGAAGATAATGGTTAAGCCAGCATACACCTTACAGGAGTGTGCTATTATCCACGGAAGCTTTCCGGTTTCGAAAGCGATAGATTCTACTTTATAGCTCACTACGATCTTCATAATGCTTATAAAATCTATATTTGTCGTCCTTCAAGAAACACATCTCACCTCTAATACATTTATCCGTTAATATCTCAGTTAACCTGAGTGAGAAACAGTACCGAAGTCCCTGTGAAGGTTCATGTATGCAGTTCTAAAAACCTCCTCACACCTTAGTTCAATCGTCCATCCAGTTCAACAACTCAGTGATGGTCAGTCTTATATTTAAGGACGCGAACTGCATATTATATTGATGACGCTCTTAGAACGACATAAATAACATAGACCAACAATGACTGAACGAATGAATCAAAGAACAAATGAGTTTATCGTAATCCACAGATCAGAAACCTTCATGATCAACAAAAACATGGTGGTGGAGTTGTCTTATTGATTTTACTGGTGGTAGCATTTACACCGATCAGTTTGAAACGACGTTCTTAATAGTCACACGAAGTTGGCAACGGGATTGTCAAAGCACATACCGTCCCAAGTCACTGGCGCACATTCCGATTGTTTTTAAAGCTACACGAAATGTTATCGCAAAAAAAAATTCGATTTAAGCGCATCTTTCGCTTGACACGTGTTCAGCTAAATAGGCTCACACTGTACGTACAAAACAGAAACCTCCGCCCAGTAGCAGTACATAAGTTGAGAGTTATACAGTAGAAACCACTAAGAAGTAAAGCTTAACTTTCGTTTGAAAAGCATTTTTATTTGCCGGTTTAAATCTCGAAAGGTTTACGATTTCGAACGACATTGCTGAAAGCTTGGCTTGCGATAGATGAGAGCTAAACCTTTTATATGGACAACGTATTTCTGAAGTCATGACAAATATAGGTTTTATATGCCTTATCCGAATTGCATTTGGTTATAAAGTAAAATTTTTTCCTTCTGAACCGGAAAAGCATCCAAAGCTTACAATATGCTTGTTTGATTTCCAACCGTCAAATACCGACTGTACTAATAGTAGAAGTACTAATAATGATTTTATAGCGATTTTTATGGTTGACAAGTGAACGCTTTCTCGTTTCGTCTACTTTTGAATACAATCGCACTCTGATTCCAGTAACACTCCTACCCGCTTCTTCCCTCCCTTCCATCTGACCCACCATAATGTCAACACTCTAATTCCATCCTCTCCCCACTCCATAACATCCTTACAGCTGCTCATTGTTTTTCGCTCACTCATGACTGAATTCATCTGAAAATGGATGTTAGCTTCATTTTGGCGAGCGGAGGATTGGGTGTCGCTGTAGGGTGTTTTGTTTACTTGTCAAAACTGAGGAGAGTTTATGTACGAAACGCTGCGTAAGCTAGTACTCGTAGAACTCACTCTCAATAACGATACACAATCGCTTCAAACAAAAACCATCACTTTTTTCTTTCTCTATTGCCTCACAAAATGAAATTTCTAAAAAAAAGAAAGAAACATCAAATCGTTTTTTTTTAAATTTATAAATTCAAAAATGAAAAGAAATGTCAAATCATTTTCAAAATATATACATGTGTAGTACGAAATTGTTGATGAATGGTTACTTACTCGTCACTTACTTACTCGAATATCACTTACTCGAACTCTTTTAAATGCGTATAATATAACAACGAAGCACTTGCAACGATAATTGCAGTTAGATCAGTAAGACGTCCAATAAAATTTCTACTTGAAAAGTGTTGTCAATCAAAAACAAATCAAAGAATGCTTATTAGATTAGTGTTTTTGTAAGAATTCCTTTTAGAAAACAGAATTCCAAAAATTTCTATTTGTTACGATTTTCAAAAGAAAAAAACTTTGTGAAATTTAAAACGGTTACCACTCAAAAAGAAGCCAATATGGCAGCTAATATGATTAAATCATTGGATTTGATTGAACTTAATTGGATCGATTTTTTTCACAATGGTTGCAACAATATTTCGAACATGCTTAATGAATAATGCAGAGAACGATTTTGAAAATGATTAACGATGTTTAA
>JPKZ01002147.1:438840-454684 GCA_000803305.1 Toxocara canis
GGGGGGGGGGGGGAAGGGGGAGCTTCGATGCAAAATTTCGGAAGACTTTGAATTTTTTATAAAAATAATTTTGAAAAATTTCGCCTCTTTTCTTAGCTGTAGTCGAACCGTTCAACAGAGTAGCATGAGAGTATTTTGATTGTCGAAGTGTTTAAATTTTAAGTTATAATCTGATTTAATCAACAATGATTGCACAAAAACTCGTCTTCTCTTTCGTACGCTTGATCGATTTAAAAAAATTTAGATGCATCGTTAGGAAAAATGTGCTTTGAACATATCTTATAAAACACTTTTTTAATATCACTATTCTTGACGTAACACTTCTTTTAAAATTAACATTTATCTTTTGAGCAAAGACCGTCTTCTTGGCTGCTTTAATTAACAATATTCTCGTTCACGCTTTTGAGGTGTATATTTCTGCTCGAGGAAAAAAAACAGACGTTTTCGTTGACAGCACTTCTATGAAAGCGTGATGTGCTCCGGCAATCTCTTAAGAGCCCAGCGGAGGACCTGCAGAGAGGATACCGCCATATTGGTTGTCGCCCATCTTATCGCCATCGCTATGCGGTGATGACTCCATCGTCCAGCTGACAACATCAAAAATAAGTCGTTCATAAATATTTGACGCTATAAATAGTATAACGCGTAAGTCATTCATTTAAATCAAACTTAGGCATCTCCATCTTTAATTTTCGGTAGTCTTGAGGCTCATTATTTTTGCATCTAAATTTTGCGGATCACAATTCTTAAACGAAGAAAATAATTCTCCGGTCGTTTGTCGACCACGTGGCTACGATGCCGCTGTTCAAAAAAAAAACACGTAGGGATAGAAGAGATTGGTGCCCAAGTTGTGCTCCCAATGAAGAAGTTAGCTTCCAGACCTTATATAAAATGTAGCGGAGCGTTACTCGTAGTTCATTTGTCTCCCAATTGATTGTTTAGATGTTTTAAAGGAAATTCCAAAATAAATTGCTACGTCGGTAGGCATGCGTAATCATCCGACCTAACACATTTAAATGCTTCCGTAAATCTAGTCCCGTTCATGATGAATACACAAGTTACACGAATAGGCTCAATAAAATAGCACAAAAAACCTTTATGTTAATAACACTTTAAAGTGTTTAATGATTCACCTAGAAGCCTTTAGTAGTTACATGTGCTATCCCTTGGCAACGTGTTGCCTATATGCTTATAAAAAGTAATACATACGTTTCCGTTCTCCGCAATACCAGTTCCTTAATGAGAGAGTAAATGAAAAAGATGTCAATTTGTCAACACTGACTCTCTGTAAGCTACCTATAATCGTCGTCCAGATAATTCCTCTTTGAAACATATGAACTTTTGATTTATGCGCGAAGAAGGAGCGTAAAACGGAACTGAGGGAAAGGATCGCAAGCCAGGCTCTGGTGGGTCGTGCTCCGCCCATAAAAAATTCTTCTGGTGAGAGTTGTGCGAAAAGGCGCGGTCGCTGTTGGCGTGTATTGGCTGTTGCTTTCACAATCGGCTCCAGCTGCACGATGACCCCGTTGTCGAGCATTGGCACATTCGGCGAGAAGCGACCTAAACCCACCACCCTACTGTATCTTATACTCATTACTGTACTCCTAATCATGATTTCTGTTGTTGTTCTGGCGATCTTCGCTATCTTAGGACGTGCTGAACGCCTCCCTAATACGTATTCGAATTCGCAGTTACAGTCGTTGTTAGAAAATGCTTCGACTCTTTCTTCAACTAACGATATCGAGATGGATAACGAATCTGAGAGGCTTTTGCTGATAAATGCTGTGAGCGAAAAACCAGAAATGCAAATGAAATCGATTGCTGAAGACTATTCAACGTCTCAAACATCGGCTCATACAGGTGGGAGAGAAATGTCAACAAAAGAATCCATGGAGTCGACGACAACGTTGGACATGATTACTAAAGAATATCCGCTGAGCATAACGAAGCAAACGATTTTAACACAACAACCCAACACTAGCGGCTTGTCCTCACCAACTTCTACTCCGACTTCAGTTGCAACTTCTTTCTCAGTTCCAACTTCAGCCTCAACTTTGTCTCCAATTCTAACTTCAATTTCCTCCTCTACTTCATCATTTACCTCTACTTTCACCTCAACTACGACTTCTATATCATTGCCTACTAAGACGCAAATATCATCAAATGTCAACACAACATCCAAGTCTACGACATCAGGGCAAAGGGTTCGAGCGCTGGGAATGGGAAAGAATTTCGGGAGCCGACAAGCTGGGCATCTATCGAACGAACCTATAAATGCGATTGAAATTGATTTTGAAAACGCCATTCACGAGTTCGATAATTTAAACGCTCAGGTTATTTTAAACCAACGATTTTGAAATTTCTTAAAATAAGCCACATTGAAACATTTCAAGCAAACAATAGTTATTACCTTTTACTGAAAAACTATTTTTTAAAATCAATATCCATTATTTGAATGAGGAAAGCTTAGTTTTGTTAAATGATTCATGATTAATTAATTAAATGAAGATCTGTTGCGAAAAAAGACGCTTCACAAAATTGAAAATTATTATGTTTTCAACACACTATTGATTTCAATTCTCATAAAAAATTTTAATGCGGGCATTTCTGATTCCATATTTCTTCCGGAATGTTTTTTAAGAAGAGCTTATTGCATGGATCCTAAGATGAAGTTGGGTTTGATTGGTTCATTGAAAGGGTGCGATTATTTGACGTCTATTAAACGAAGCAAATCTTTTGCCCATCCATTCCTTGTCTAGTGGTATTGTTCATATCGTATATAATTGCGTTGAAAGCAAAAAGAGGAATCAATTTCAAAGGTTAAGAACCCCAACATGGATAGACCTACAATTAATTGTTGACAGCATATCTAAAATGCAGTTTCCATTGGCTGAAAAAAAAACAAGAGAGAATTTTTAATATTTTTGAGAACAAAAAAGCATCCCGATTCGGAAAACTTTTTATGGAAAATCAATGCTCATTCGAATTTACGGTTGCAACCCTTTAAAAGGCATAATCTTTAGCAAGGTCCAGTGACAACATAAAATTCATGATCTTTTCTCACTAATTAATTTTTAAATTTTGCAAAATTTTTCTCGCATAACTGTATGAAAACCCGGAGGTGTAACTAATCGAAAACGTAAGACAGATATGAGTGAGTGCTCTCACTTTAAGGCATACGTAAAGCATCGGTGTGTGTTCGCCTTATATTTCTTCCCATCACAAAATCTCATTCTTATATACGTAAGCAACTTCCAGAAAAATCTTTATATCCAGTCTACTGGAATGTATGTTGTCGATGTGGAATAGCATCACTCTATATGAAGGACGTTTATTTAAATTTAAGACAGTTTTTCCGTCATAGTTTGTTTGGAAATAAATCCGCTTTATTTTTTTCCAAATTCTCCCATCATCACTAAATAAGCTTTCAGCAACTTCCTAACACGACAGCTCCAGCCTGTTTCTCATAATAACTTGCCATTTTTGGTAGGTACAAGTTTCTAAAATTTGCCCAAACCTGTTAAATGTTCATAGCCTTAGGAGGTTTGTCTTTTTTCCCCATTTTTCTGCATGCTTGACTAATATAACCAATGCGTATGCATATGTGCATATGAAACTTGTACCTCAAAACGCTATTTTCGCAACGCTCGCGAACTTTTTTCCCAACATGGCTCCTACACTGCGCACATAATAAACAGTCGTTACTCAAAACATTATCTTCAAAACAACGATGCATCCGCATGGTGGAGAAGTTTTATTCAATCCCCAAACAAACCATTCATGCATATCCTATTTACCCCACAACTCTTTTATCTTTGCCTTCAAAGAACACCGTTTTTTTTCTGTTTCATGGACATTGTTTTTCTGTGGATCTTTTCGTGCGAACTCAAACAGATGAAAAGAAGGAATTACACTCTTCAACTGTACAGTTATACGGTTTGAAAAATTTTCAGAAGATAATTTCCAACTTAATTGGTTGGTCTTTATTCCAACTGTGAAGGAGAGATAAAGTAATCTGGTCGAGCTCTTCTTACCCCTCCCCCCCCCCCCTGTTTGAGGCTAACTATGTGTTTTGGTTTTTCTGTTTGATGGCCTAAAATGCAACCTTTTAAGCGATATGCCGTATTATTCTTTCGTCACTATGTAAGATCACTTCAACATATCTTTTATCAGAATAATAAGAAGCTGTAATGGCAGTAGGTCAGTGGTAGAGCTCCCGCTTCGTATGCGGGAAGACCTGGGTTTGATTCCCGGCTGCTTGCCATCATACCACTGACAGCCCAGCTATCGGGTGGTATCTAACAACAAGCTAAAGTAGCCAAAGGAATGGCTGTGCTCGGCGTGCGTTGCATCTCAGTAACATCGAGACGTCGCACTGACGGCCCGAGCGATCTTTGAATCTTTGAATAAACATAAGGAAGCATAATGATTCATGAGTGAAAAAGGTCATGATCAACAATTGGAATCGGTGTTTTTGCAGCCGAGACGAGATTCCTTTGGAAAATACGGCAGCTGAGTTGGGACATTTTGGCGGATTTCGAGCTGTACACTACAGGCTCAATATAACAATCAATCGTGATATGCATACCTCATATGAGGGTTCCGTTGAAATCATGGTACCTCTTCCATTGTTGATAATCGACAATATCGAACAGTTTGCGAGAAAAAAAAATTTTCGATTTTGTTCTTCTGAAACCTCGATGCATAGTTTCCTGGAGGTTGAACCTAACGCTTAACGTTTCTGTTCATAACTTTTTTGTTTTTTCCAACATATTTCGCAATCCTACTTGTTGAGTATATTTCGCAATTTCATTTGTTCAAAATATCTCACAATTTTATTTGTCCAATATATTTCGCAATTTTATTTGTCCAATATATTTCGCAATTTTATTTGTTCAATATATTTCGCAATCTTACTTCTACAAAATATTTCGTAATTTCCTCGTGCCTTGTCCCTTTTTTTTCTTTCGGAAATGTTGATATAGATTCTATTGTTCCATTTATTAAAACTTTTTACCTGTTGAGGAACAGTTGAGAAAAATTGTTCTAAGAATTTCAACCGAGAAATCAGTTTTATTACAATGGCAGGACACCCACTTTTTTAACTTTTAGCTAAGAGCCGTCGAGAATACATCGACTGTTTTCGTGCACGTTGGACGACCAATTGCTGGAATTGATTTGGCTCAAATCGAGTTGTGGAACTGTTTCAACGGTAATTAGTTGAGAGTTGAAAGTTGCTCGTTTATTAATATAAAGACGATCGAACGAGATAACGAATCGAGAATAGCGAATACTATTAAGTTAGCAACGTATAACAAATCTTTTGTTATAAAAGATTTATTTCTCCTAGGGAATGTTTTTGCAGTAACATTGAGCAAATTCCGACTAGACCATTGTTTCTTTTAACTAGAAATAATTAATAATTTTAAGTCTTAAGTGATCGTCTGAATTATCGTTTAAGTGAAACTGTCGAGAATACAACTGCTGCATCGATGGATTCAAGCTTGTTAAAGTTGATATGTGCCTATTGTAGATGCAATTAACTCAGTTCAATTGCACTCAAAAAAAATTTACTTCTTTTAATATTTTCGAATATTTGAGGAAGTTTAAGTCATTTTTTTGTAGACATCATATGGACACAAAAAAATCAAAATAGCTCATTAATATTGATTTGTATATCAAGTGATTTTGCTTTATCACTAAATGAAATAAGCATTAATCAACGCTTATAGCACTATGCTTCTATGACGAAATATTCGTTTGAGGTAATATACTCTGCGTTTCTTCAATGGTTCAACATTTGCATCATGAACTACTTTCGATCGATCTTACCGAATCAATACTTATCGGCCAACTTATCGTTCTACGAGTATCCAATTTCGGCAGTCCTCATGCTGACAACGGCTTTGTTGTACAAAATCCTCATAAATGGGAGCCAAAACGGTTTGAAATACCTAATTTACTAAATAATTGAACGTGACGATCTCAAAATTAAAAAATACTTTAATGATTAAATGAAAATATTTAGATCCTAGTTGCTCATATTTCATATTAATGAGCAGAGTTGTTATGATCGTTTGTATTCTTTAAATTTCGAGAGATCCATTATATTTGTAACTATTTATGTAACTAGTTGTATTTTAAGTTTAATCTTGTTTATATTAAATTCCATTAAAAACTTATCAAATGAACTACGATAATCCTATGAGTCTAAATGAGTTACTTATGTCAAACGTAGAAGCGATTAGTGAATCAACAAATATAATAGAATGTCATCTATTATGTTTCCATTATGCCTATTAAAAAATTGTGGCCAACTTGATTTGGTTAAAATATTGCCTTTCTAATGGTAATATTACCACATGTTATGATAGTTTAAAGACCAGGATGTATTTTGTTTGGCCATTTTATTAAGTTTTAGTTGTCGCTCCACTATATCCTCATATATTTTCCAAGCACAGGTAGTTTTTATACCTTGACAGTTTGCTTCATTTGTCCGCATCATTTCGATTTATGTCACTCTTCAAGAGATTGTTACGCAAACAAAGTCTTGATGATTACCTGGATTACCTGGTCCCGCTAGCAGCAATATACTGTCGTGACGGGTGAAGTCGTCCAACTTTCCATTTCCATCTCTCGCTGTTCGCGGCAAGCCGCTGCCACAGAAGTCCTTCCACTTTCCGTATCTCGTCAATCCATCTCATTGGAGGTCGTCCTGGTGGTCGCTTGATATCACGCGGATACCACTGGTATATTTTCTTTGGACCATCTGTTGTCGCGTATGCGGGCTATATGTCTTGCCGATCGAAGTTTGTTCCTCCAGTATTCCTCATTGACATCAGCTACCTTTGTTTCGTTGCGTGTATCTTGATGAAAGTGCTGTTTTAATGTGACGATTTGCAGGCCTTGGACAGTGACGACATTATTTCAAATGCGTGATGCCCGTTCGATAATGCCTTGTATTGATTTACCCTCCATGAAAGCGACACTTGACTTATGCGTAACGCATCCGGCAGGCACTGAAGCACGGCAAGTACTTACCTATAGCAGCTAATACAGTGGCTAATAGATTACTGTCGTTGAAGTATTAAACAGTGTACTCGAGCTGAGGCGAAAGTAATGTAAAGGCTAAGGTTTGTGATTAAACGACGATCATAGTGTGAAGATGATAAGTGTTAGGCTCAAGCGAAGTGTGGAGTCATTAGCCAGTTCCTTGAGAAAACATTAATTCGCCGATGCCAACAGGAGTGCCAAAATAAAGAATATTGGCCTGGATCACCTAAAGTCGAAGATGATGGGAGAAGACTGAGTTTTTGGGAAAATTTTTTCGCTGAAAAAATAATTAGTTCCCGGACGCAGCCCCCTCTTTCTGTTCTTCTCACTCCCGCCCACCATCTTCCCCCACTCCCACCTCCATTTCATTCGATTCGTCAATAGCAGCAGCTATGAACGGGTTCATGCAATTCACTTTTATTCATTGCCGATGGGCAACATCATTAATTCTGCTTTTCTGAATGACACTGTCTTGCTTATAGTGAACTAACTGAGGGCGATTCGTGTATTCAGTTTATAGATGTGCGAAAAATGCTTCAAGAGGCTATAGGCTTTTTACTGTGGTCACCAGCTGCTGCTCGTTTGCAGGTCAAATAGTCCGCTGCAAAAGAGCGCAGTCGACGGTAAGGTCACAACATGCTTTGCGCGTACTTCTCCGATGTCCACCTATTTGTACGCGATTGCTGTTTTCAACCGCATGCAAAGTATGTATCAGGCAGCAGATCACAAACTTCACCTGCCCGAACTCGAAGTTTTATACCCAGAGCAAATGAGTGCCGAGAAACCAGTATGGATCAAAGCGGAAACAATTCAAGCAAGTTTTGCTAATCGCTCCAAATTGTCATTCGCTTTATCAGAAATATCTGTTAGGATACCTTCTACCGTCTACAGACTAGTCAGTCATTCAACTAAAAGGCCGTAATAGTTGTGTGTGCACTTTTTTGGCACGATCATTACAGTAAAAAACCTTGCTGATTTCTAGAATATAAATCGAATAGAGAATATTATCTTTATTTGTTTCCATCTGTAATCTTATCATCCGTAATCACATGTCTATAATAGCGTTTTCGATCAGTGATAATTTATTCACATCGCTTAAAGTTTTCATAAGTTTCACATAAATTTAACGATTTCATCGTTTAGCGATTATTTTAAGCGACAAAAATTTTTAATTCAATTTCAATTTTAGGCATTACGATTTATGAGCAATTTTACCGGCTTTGATTATCCGTTGAAGAAATTATCACTGATAATCACATCATTACCGCTGAACGGAGTTGAGAATTTCGGTTTAATAAACCTAAACGAACGATGGATGGCCTATCCGAAATATCGTATGGCGCATTCCATTCTTGTAAACGAAATTGCTCATCAATGGATTGGTAATTTGGTAACCGTAAAAAAATGGAATGAAATTTGCCTTCAGGTTTGTTATTTTAAGAAAAATTTTCTTTCGTAACAAAATTTATATAAATATCAGATTGTCCGAATGTGATATACTTTAGACTATCTATAGGGTTGACTTCTCTATACGATTATTTTCCTACAAATAGTTTTTCAATTGCTATTTTTGCAAAAATTATAAGTTCTAAAATTATTCTAACTCCTTGCTCGTTTATTTCAGCTATTATTTTGATTGATCTAATCAATCGATCAAAATCTCGTTTATTTCAGCTATTATTTTGATTGATCTAATCAATCGATCAAAATTATTTCTGATCCATATGCAAACATCACTATTCAATGCGCGCCGTCTATGAAAACTTTCAGAATTTGATATAACCGTTCTGTTGTTGATTAGGTAGTAAAAGAATCTTCAGAAATTTATCGATATGATGCCATGAATTTGTTGTTGACAATTGTGGTTGGTAGTGAATGGTGCGTATTGAACGCAGATGATTGACGAATCGATGTTATTGACTAGATATCAATAAGATGAATGGCAAAGTTTAAAGTTTATCTTCGCACCTGAACTCCTCACTTAACTCATAACCTATTTGTTTATTAGTTTCACTTACAAACTCTACTCGTTTACTTAATTAATTAATTAATTAAGCAACAGTAAATCAGTAGTTATTTATTCACATTACATTGCGGTCACTTCAAAGCGCATCAAAAACCTTTGTCGTTTGCCAAGCTGTTGAAAGTTTCCGATTGCAATTCGGACAGCTTGTGACAGTTGCTGCTTGTCGTAAATCATTTATGAGCGCCCAATAGTACGAGAGAGCATATCTTCACAAAGCTCTCTCAGCTGACCAAACTGTGCAAGAAATACAACCCATAATAAAGAGTCGATTTCGTATCTTTACGTGCTTTGTTGCTGCCAACGATGATCGATCAACGGTAAAAATTCCTTACTGCTGAGAAATTAAACATAATTTAATTTAAATTGAATTGAGCATAATTTAATTAAGGACAAAGACAACGCAGACATTTTTCAGCTGTTTCGTGTTTCAGATGCTTGCCATTTTTAAAATATTCCAATAATGAATAGGAATATTAGTTAGTATAGGAGGCAGAAATAACACAGTATATACAACGGCAGTCCCTATTAGATATAAATTTGTGACCTTTAAACTGATCAATCGACATAAATTGCATTGTTCTGTGACGAGTTATTGTCGTCGCTTTGCGTTCATTTATTTTAAAATAAGTAAGCCGTCTTTCGCCATATTTTAGCCATCTTTTATTTTATTTTCTGACTCGTTAAAAAATTTTCTTATAATCTGATGATTCTCAGAAAATGCGAAAAAGTTTCCGCTAGTGGACGGGATGGGAAGCGTACTGCAAAACATGTCAGATTTGTCTTACATTTCACCTCGCTACGTTATTTGACGAGATTGTGGTCATTTGTATGAGGGATAATCTTTCCCCAATGGCAGTTGCTGAATGCACAACCACACATACACACACACAGCTAAATAATGCATCCATCTTTCGAGTCTTCATCACCAGAGAAGCAGATGAAATTATTTGTAGTGCTTCCCGTCTTTTCTCCCTCCCCTCTCCCCCTCCTCCTCCCCAACCCTTACTTGCAAATTATAAGGCAGATAGTTGTGGTCGCATGCGACTGGATTTGCCTCTCTGTTCTTCAAACCGTGCACAGTCCATCAAACAAGACATTTAACGAAAATTATTGATATACCCAGTTATTTCAGCGAACTCTTTCATCTTATATGTTTCTTCCTTCTATATTTAGAAGTAAATTTATGGGCTATTACAACCTTCACTTATAACAGTAAATTTATGCTTACACTTATAACAGTAAGGATTGCAACTGCAGTATGAGGGACGACAACATACTAACAACTTATCATATTATCAGCCGACTTTGCTTAAATACATATGGAAAAGAAAAATAACCATACGTAATGACAATTCACTTAATTTGAAGAAAATGTCAGCTTCGTTTATAGTGGGATACGTTTCACGTTTATACCAATCAATCCAACTAGATTGCCTTTAACAGCTTACATGAGATGACCATTGAAAAACGTCTACTTAATTACCACTTGCTTTGACCTTGAGGAATTATGTCTTGCAGGGACATCCAACCTTATTCTGTATCGCCGAGCACTTTTCGATTTTTTTTTTTTGCATACTAATTGAAGAGTAACAGCGTTAAGATCACAGAGTGAAATTGTGACAGAAACTTTAACATGTTAAGAACCGAAGTAGTTGTGCGCTTATAATATTTCAAAACAAAAACATCAACTAAATTTTAGAGTTTATTCAAAAGTGAACAGATGAAAATCTATTTTGACAAATGGTCTTCGAAATGATCCGACGAACGTATGTGTACCAGATGCGTTCACAGCACATGGCATTTATACATCGCCTGCCTCTCATCAAAATTAAAATCTCCTCCTTAGACTATCTGTAACTATCTGTGGTGATCGCTATATGATGAGCTTTTTCAAACATTTAGGCAAATACTACTTCTAAATAGTATAAAATTTCGATTGTAAGAGTGCACGTTGACTGAAAATCTCCTTAAAAAAATTAACGAAATCCTTTATTTGTGGATGTCTATAGTATTTTACGTTTTTTTTTTTCAGGAAGGCTTGACAACCTATCTGGAATGGTTGTTGACCGCTGAACTAGATAAAACGATGAGTGTTTTTGATGCAGTACATGAGAAGAGGATCGAAGCGATCGCAAGGGAAACGAAAAATAACGCTGCAATCATTTCCGATTTTCGAACACATGAAGACGTAATACATAATTAACAATTATCGAAATAAATCTTTCATTAAAACTTTCACCTCACAAAACTCATACAGTTAAGTTGTTTTTGCCGATTATAGAGAATTTCCACTACAAATCTCATCTACGTGACATTCTGCTTTGATAATTAAAACACTAAATTAGATTCAGTGAAACTAATAATTAAAATTTAAAAAAAATCTGGTAAAGCACAAACGTTAGGAAAAAAATAAAGAGCGACATCACTGTTTTGAATGTTACGAACTGTTTCTCTCTCAAATATTTACCAAGTAAACATTTTGAATTACAGATATTTCGATGCTTCGATAAACCAGCAATTTTCTTCGTAATGTTGGAAAGCGGTTTTGGTGTCGGAGTGGTTAGCAAACTCGCACAGTTGGTTTTTCGGTTTTTTGTTCGTTTAGTATTACCTTTGTTTTGCTGCTGGAACTCATAGATTATATGATATCGCTTCGAAAGCTTTACTCGTTAGACCAATCATTATCATTTGAACTCATGCCCTTTAAGCGAACTCTTCTCTTAGACCCTAAAGTGTATTATTGGTTATGGTTGTAACGTACAATATAAATACGAGCACGTAGATTGCTCAAAAAAATTCTATGAAATTTTGCTCAACCGATAAAATGTTAGCAGACAGAGAGAACGAACTCTGAGAAGACATTTCAGATGTAACGAAATTTCATAGGGAATATCATGATGAATCTATATGAAGAGAAACTTTAAAAATTTTTACGATATTTATAACTTTAAAGAATTGCATAGTAAATGACTTAATGAAATCTTACAGTAAATACTTTAAAGGAAAACTTACGGTAACTATTTTAACGTGGAACTGAAAACGTGGAAAACGGATATCAAAATAATGATGATACCTTTTCTTGCCAAATGATTTCAAATGATCCAAGAAAATGAAATTCACTAAAAAATGAAAATGAAACAAGAGTTCGCTTAAATGGCACGAATTCAAATGATGATGGTTACATTTTAATGAATATTTCAGTTTGCTGATTGAGAAATATGCGTACGATAATGCGGGCGTACATGAATGGTATGAGGTGATCACGGAAGCGACAAACAACGAATTAGCAGGTCATTCTAATGTACCATTGCAACGCTATATATATGTCGAAAATTATTAACAATGGCACAATGGCAACTGTTTTGTGCTGATTCCATTTAATAACAGTGAGTGGAAAGCACTGGCGTACCAAAGTGAAAGAAAGGATGAGGGTGTGGAGATTGGAAGTTATACCCAACGGTACCCCATTGGTTGTCGTACCCTCTACTCCCATCATTAGCTAAGAAATTCTCTGATTAAACTGCTCGGAAATTCATTACCTTAAACAAGGAACCGTTTAAGATCTACAAATAGTTCAGGTAAAAGTTGACCTCTCTAGTGAAATATCCTCTATTTTTCTTCAAAATCCCGATTGCTTCCACAAAACCTTTCTTGGCCCTCATCTGGAGCAATCGACATCATCTAGAACCTTGTCACTCTTACGCAATCCCAGGAATTTTAGTAAACGACCCCCCCTCCCCCTGAAATATCGAATGCCTAATCTTTCTCAGCTACAGTATTACTGCGGATAGGGCCCCTTGCAGTTACAAAATTCAGAGCTTTCTAAAATTGAGTTTATTTTTAAGGAAACGGCTATGTCGAGAGAGAGGCTACTCTCTTCAGCCTCACGTAAGCAACGCTCCTTGCATGGAATTTCAAAATACTGGGTGACATTTTCGACAAAGAGGACTGTGTCGAGGAAAAGGTTTTATTCGAAGCAATATGACTTATAAAGCGCTTCATAGCTCTGGAAAATTTTATAACACACTATTCGGAATGAACTTCCCATATGATAAATTTATAAGGACCTTCACACAGAACTACACGGAACACAGTTTCCATTCTGTAAATGCAAAAGTAGGCAAAGAAGTGCGCGAATTACTTTCAGGGCAATTCTTCATGGATTATTTCACTCAGCCTGGTTTTCCATTGGTTCGTGTTGCACATACGCCGAACGGAGTCATCCTCAAACAAGAAACGATGATAGCTGCTAAGAAAGCGAATGTAAACTTTAACACATACACCTTCAGACTAAGAAATGAAAATTAATTTAAAAAAACAAAAACAGACTTTTTATGTGTTTGGTCATAAAACTGTAAAAATATGAGTGACTACCCAATGAAAAGAGGTGAACCGAATCTAAAAAGTACGATCATAATTACGTACAAAATTAAGGCGATCAAAAAAATAGAACCATTAATTCACTGGTAGAAATATGCCGAATTTGCGATATGGACGATCAAATATTGAGCGTTCGAATTTACAATTTTGTCAAAAAAGTGTTGAACAAACTGACGATATGTCAACGTTTTTTTCACTTTACAACTGATTGTAATTTGCATAAAAGATTTAAACACATGTATTTGAGAGCCCAAGAAACTCTCTCATCAACTAGCATCTTCGTGTCTATCATTAGCATCTTTGCGTTAAATTATACAATATAATTAACTTTTTAGATTATCTTTTATGTTTATGCAATTTTCTTACTACTTACTGAGTGAGGTTTTGCCGTTGCCATATTGAATGTGCACTGAACAATCGTTGAATTTTAAGTGTACTACATTGTAAAACAAATTCTCGCCATTATTACTTCTCAAAACAAAATTTTCCATCAGAAAATATAAAAATTTGAATAAAAATTTAGACGTCGGCATTGGTAGTACCTTTGGAGCTATCCACAGATGGATCGAATGCCCGTCAAAGGATTCTTCTCAACGAAAGCGAGCAAACCTTTCCGCTCAAGCATCATGGTATCGTTGTTGTCGACCCAGACAGAAAAGCATATGCCGTCATTGTTTATGAGGTCAGTCGAAATCTTTAGCATTTATTAACTGCACCCTAAAGTTTGACAGATCACTATAATGTATTAAGGTGAAGATTTTACCGCTGAGATGAATTTTCGCTTAGCTATATAATTGACTATTACAAACAATATAACTGAACATTGGAACGCGAATTTGAACTCGGCTTTAGCTTTAGGAAAAAAATACGCCTTTTACTTTACGAAATTTTTACTGCTTTTCGTGTCAACGAAAACTGTACAAAAGTAACATAACGTCGTAAAGGATATAGGAGTAATACTTAATATCATAGCGGAATGGAGGTGGTGAAAATACGACTAAATCAAAAAGGCATTTCTAAAACACTGCAACCAAAGCCAAAATTTCCAAAAACTTTCGGAATGAAAATCAAAAAAATTTTGGAAAAATAAAACAGGGATGAAAGCCCAGAACAGCTGATCGAACTGAAAAGCAAACTTAAAAACCGCTGTATCGAAGGAATGCAATGTTGCGTTGCTGTTACGTTTATGAGCAGCAGAGCATACAGTATGTGTACTAAAGCCTATAAGCACAAAAACAAAAGTTTCTCGCCCGATTTAGCGCCAATTTTTGTTCCCGTTTTGGCTGAAAAATCCTGCGATATAGCTGAATCCGAAATACCACAGCGGCAAAAGTTTGGGATTCCCGAATCGACACTGAAATTCCGTTTCAGCGTTAATACATAGGCAGGCATTCTATAGCAACGAATTTTCAGCCTGAAATCTACATCCGTTTACTTCAATGTGCACAAACGGATTCATGCACCCATGTCAATGCAACGAATATGCGACATATAGCTGAGGACTTTTGTTGGGCTTTCCTTAACGACCATTTGGCGGCACGTGATTCAAGACGTGAATCCATACGTGTCTGGGCCGAATTCACGCGCCTACTTTCGGCATTGAACTACGTACGTGGATCGTGCGCATGCTGTATGGACAAAAATCTTAGCAAAACGTTCAACGTTCCTTGCAAATGGCACTGGAAGGATCGCTGTGAGCAAATACAACTCGTCAAGCAAATACACTCCACGAGCAAATAGTGCCAATAGGTATTGGCAGTATCAATACGCTGTTTCTTTGTTTTTGTTTTGTTTTTAAATTTGATATATTAGTGAAAATTTTGAAGTTTGACTTAAAATCACTTTTTAAGAAATGATTAAACAAGGTTGGATCTTCAGTACTTTGGTGTTTCAAAAGCAGCTTTTTGGAATAAATTTAAAGAATAGCAACTATATAGAAAAAAAACCAAAAAAACCTTTCCGAACATTTGCAATCAGTCTTTCACCTCACTTTTAAACAAACTGAAACAATCACATAAGCGTACATGAGTGTAAATGAGAGAATTTTCAATGTTTCTTATCTCTGTCTTAAACTTAAACGCGCTTTGCGCTGAAGCGCTTGACAAAAGATTCGCTTGCTTCAGTCACCGAATTCAGTCCGGAATAAAGCTTTCCCCCTCCCGACGGTGGCGGTATGAATAGCAATCCCCATCGACATTGTCCACCTACTTCAATAAAACATCAGCAGAACAAAGAGAATTGAATGGAATCTTAAGGGCCTACGGGAACTGATTCTGAAAGCACAACTCAGTGGTGACTGAGAAAAGAAGCAGCCTTACATCGAAAAAATTCAACAAAGAAAAGTTCGCCTCCACAGCACTTCCCACTCTCCCCCCCCCCCCCCAC
>JPKZ01002147.1:459199-483703 GCA_000803305.1 Toxocara canis
TTCCCCCTCCCCCCCCCCCGCCCTACCCCTAAGCGCTTTACCAAAAAAAATAAAAAAAAACAGACGACTTGGTTTTCCTTTATGATCTCTCGGGAATTCTATGTTTCACGAAATTCATTGTCTCAATTCATCCCTCCCCAAAGCATAAACCACACTGTAGCGTACCCAAATGTACCCTCCAGCTAACCGATACTGTCAATAGGTAAAAGGGGCTATAACTTTGATCCGATGATGCCCATGTAGAAGGTTCAAAACCTGACTCCTGAGATCTTTAGAAAGAATTCGGTCCCTTCGCAACCCTTACTCTTTTGAAAATAGCAGCTAAAATAACAGCAGTGAGCAAGCCTTGAATGTCTAACGAAATGGTCTGCGGTCCCCCCCCCCCCCCCCTTTCTCCTGCATCTGTTTAACGAACAACTGCTTCCGTGAAATTTATGATCCCGGGATTCAATTCAAAGCAATACGGCAAGATAATATTTAGAAGCAAAAAAAGATTTTATAACAAAACCAGTTATGTAAATTTTGATGTGGACAGTGGAATTGAAGTGTTCGTCATGCACATCCAAACCCGCGCCCGTCTTGTAATAAATGCTGTACCCCCCACCATGAAGTCGAACCAAATGGTACTGCAAATTCATAGACACACTTCACTCCTAAATGCAAATTACTTTTATAAATGTCCCTCAACTTCTGTGTTAACTTGGCGGTCGAAAAATGGGACCTCCATTTTCATCGCTGCTCTAACGCATGTAACTGCTTTACTGAAAAACTGAACGGAAACTGGGGTCAGAAATTTCTGCCAGCGAGAACACCGGAACGGGGAGGCGCCCAGCTTGATTCCTCGTATATGGAAAAAGTTTTACTTTCGCGATAGTTTCTTCGCGAAAATGGAAACAAATAGCCCTCTAGTGAAGGGGAACAGAATGACGATTACAAAAACAAAAGCAGTTCTAACAAGAAGATAAGAAAGCATATTTGCCTTGCCGCAGCACCGCCCCACGAGAACGGCTGTACTTTCTCGACCTTAAGCCTGCCTCTCACCCTTTCTCCACCTTTCAACCAAACTGCGTCTGACTACACTGTCAACCAACCCATAATTCCGCTACTCCCTGAAAACCATGCATGAATTAATGTCTTTCTTCTACTATGTCGATGAAACAGTTTTTACGCTCTTGCTGAGGTTATCCACACTAAATCCGTATGATCAGCCGTAACAGCGAGCATATTTCAATACCGCTGATCCCCTCACTTCAAGTGGTTTTGCCATAACTATGATTAATTGACCTTACTCACCCCGCTTCTGATTATTTCAAATAACATCACATATGAATGCGTCAGCGCGTTTAGGCCGAGTAGTGGTGCGTTGTACTGTTAAGGATGCCATGTGGAGAAAAAAAAAAGTATACTTAAATGAACGATCCTTTTGATTAAATGATGTGTATATCGTGAAGTAAATAATCTTCTTTGTATTATCTTTGTATCATCTTTGTACTTTCATAAAACTAATCCTTGCTTATCGATTAAATAAAAGATTCGACTCGAAAGAAAAAGCAATTCTCGAAAAGTTTTCTATAATAAGATTCACGTCAAAAATATTTACATCAAGTGCACAATATATTATCCATACTGCCAAACGTAAGCAAAAAGAGGAGCAGCAATAAAAAGAACAATATGAAATTAACGCAAATGTTCATAAATATAGCAATCGATCGCAGCAATGACCTTAGATAAAAGTGTTCATCCGAAAATTTACTTCTTCACTAAACATCAAATTCCCTTTGAGTTCAGAAGCGAACTTATGTATCAAAGAGAAATTGCTTAGGAATTACAATTTTTGGAGCATTATTTAGAGTTTAGAACTCTAAGGAGAGAGCTCAAGGCAGAAAGAGAGGAGAGAGCTCAAGGTAAGTGAGAGATTTTTCCGATTTTTAGATGTATTAGGTCGACAAACTATGTCCCCATCTGCTTTGATACTTGCATGAGATCGCCTAAAATTTCAAACAAAAAACTACTGCGTGGCTTATTACTCGTTATGCTTGTTCAGAACCTTCAATGAGCTGAAGCTTCCTTGACGACTTTGTAGAGACCATTTGAGCACGTGAGTAGATTCTGTTTCACTTTACGTTGCAAAAACGCGATCACCGTTTCCAACGATGGACCCTGTTGACCTGGACTTGCAAACATCCTGAAATCAATAATCTCTTTCACTCGCTCAGCATTCACCTGTCAGTCTACGCAACCATATTGTTCTCCATTCCACTGCAGAGAGCACGCACTCATTAACAGAACTAACAGACGTGACAAAAGGTGGCACAACGATGGCGGGAAGGTGGCGAAAGAAAGCACTAATGGGATGAATCCGTCTTCAAAGATGACTACGGGGAAAAAAACCTTCCTTATCCAGAAACGCGTGATATGCTCTTGCTGCTTCTATCAGAAAAATTTATCTTTTCTCCCTTCTCCTTGTAACTCGCACTTTCTTGTAGAACACTTATATATTCAGATTCCGTAACATCGCAAGCGGGAAGTATGGGTAGGTAAATGCGCAAACCTGAATATGGTATGCAACCGTTCCGGTTTCAGCGGCTCTTGATTAGCCATATAACTCCGAGTGTATGTCCAGTATTGCTCCAGAGCATCGACAGCCGCTGTGTCCTCACCTCTTTCTTCATCTGAACTCTCATCCTCCACGTCGTACTCACCACGAAGACGATCCATTTTAGAGTTGGCAGATGCCAGGCACCACGTTTCCGATTCACTATCGCTCTAAATTAGCAGCTTTTGACAATGAGCAATAAAACGGTAGGGGCAGTTATGACTTCTTTAAAAAAATCGCACTGACTATGACAACAGCTTAGCCTTCTTCCCTTGCCCCTCTCGCCTCGAAAAAGTACCCATGTTTGTAAACACATTCTTACCTTGTCTAGGAATGCAGCCAGCACCTCCTTAGATTTTATTTTCGCGCAACATAAAAACTGAACATATTCATCAGAAAAGCACTGATGTGTTCAAAACAAAAATGCTTGGACCAAAACACTTCCTTATAGTGCTCATCCCTCCTGCCCTCTCGCTTGTCAATTTCTTGTAAATGCATTTTACGTAAGTTCGCATCGACATTTCACTAAGTGATTAATTAATTCGTCACATTTAATTGTTACTCCTTGGAATTCTTGCTCGCATAAAAAAAAGCTCCGAAGGCTGCCCATTTTTCCATCCTCCTCTCATCTAACAATTTTTAAAGCGAAGGCTTTAGACTACCTAAACTTTAAGCTTGTTGAATTAATCGAATAATCCCTTTCACTTTCACTGACATATGGGTTGGTCACAACTGATAGCTTAAACGACTAAAATATCTCAAGACTTTAAAACACTCCAGTTTTTACACTTTGTACAGTTGAAAATGAGCGTGTGATCGAGGAAGGCATAAAGTACAATCAAAATTCTATGTTTGCAAACCATGAATAAAAGCAAAAGCGTACACTCTTAGTAGCAATCGCAACAATGCCACTATTTTGCCACCATTCGAGTCGCTTCTTGACGTTTCGTTTGTCCATTTCCAATACTGATGCCATCTCGTTTAATGTCCATGTTTCTTAAACCGAAATTAATTTCAGCTCTAACGACAACTTCTAAATCTACTTTTCGCTTGCCGAAAAACTCACTCCGCTCTACCCTCCCTTCTGCTCTCTGAACGGTTGAGGGGTGAGGTGAGGAAAAAACGAACGCAATATCACAGATATAACTTAATCAGTTTTTAATACACACATAAAATCTATTTATTTCACGTAAATAATATAATCGGATTTGCAAAGTTTATGCATTCTCATGTAACGGATTGAAATAACGAACTTAAAGTCAGTGGAAACATTTAAAAAAATTAAGCATTCAATGCTATAGACCATACGACTTCTATGCGTATGATTCAAAAAGCGCACAAATAAAAGCACAGCACTTCAGCTGGAGGCGCCGCTATCATGCAAACCTAAAATCGATTGATCACTGTGTTACAGTGAACCGGAAATGCATATTGGTGCATTTGCTGTGTTCAAGAAGTCGCGAAACGTAAACGTGTTTAATCGATCACAATCAACCCAAACTCTCCGATAGTTTTTCTCCTATGCTGAAGTGTGCTGACGAGTGCTACATACAATCTTATCCACTCGTACGGCTTAGAGCTGAACGTCACAACAGATAAGTGAATTAAAAGAAAAAGAAGAGTCTTCGACGAAATATTCCCAACGAAGGATAATGACCGAAAAAACCTCATTGCAATTATTTTTTAAAAAAACGAATGACAACAGTGATCTTTCCTCACTTAGTTATCCCTAATCGGCAAAGCTACTGTTACGCTCACCAAACGCAACACTAGAAAATCCCTTCTGTCAACTACTTCACATGCAAGCTCACCGTGGCGGCACCAAACAACATTCCAACTTTTTCTCTATTCTGTGATCTAACTGACTGGTAGTCATGCGACTTTTCATTACGCTAACAGAACAAACGAATCACTTGACGCTAAAGGGATTTGTATTAAAAACCTTTGATACGTCGCCATAATAAGTCGAATCCAAATGCGTTACCTTTTTTGGTAAACAGCGTAAGTACAGCTGCATAAGCAGGTGCCACAGCTAATGAAACGATGATCCCATCCAGTTCGATGTCCATTTCAACGCAACCCACACCCGTCATCCAGTCCAGTTTACGTGACGCCTTATGCGTCTCAAAACCCTTTCCATACACCGACAACCCGTACATCATCTCGTCGGGTAACTAAAATACAAATCCACATGATAAGCACGCAAAGGTGTATTATACGCGTTCCTCAACATTATGCAACCTCTTAAAAGAACGACTGACAAAAGTCAATGAGCAGGCAAGAGACCTTATGATTTTTGCAACGGGAAAGATGGATGCAAATGGTATGATTGCGAATATGTTGTCATACTGCGCAACCCTTCGTATTGTATTCGCACCATAAAATTTCAACGACCGACTTTCCCAGGTAGTATTCGAAATCGTCAAGTTGAAATTTCCCAAACCTGTTAATACCACTGAGTTATCACAACATCTATAATGCTGCCTCTTAAAGCTTCCTAAGTACACGATAATTCGGCTGAACGCAATTACGCATATGTTTCCTCCCAAGTTAGTTACTATATGCATGCTGGAAAGCATGTACACCACTTCAAAAGATTTTCGCATCTAAAAAATAAAAATTGGAAAAAAAACTTCACTTACATTGAACTTTTCGTTTTCAATTTTCGGCCAGAAGAACGCAGAAATAATTCGTGCACTAATAGGAAACGGCTGAAATGAATACTCTCATTTTTAAAGCAATTTCCGTGCTTCATAAAACTTACTTCCAAAAAACGCAACCAGATGTCATAGCTTCTCCGACTTCTTTGTTTTTAATAAGCTTTTTGTAATGAAGCATGCTATCTCGATTTGATGAGAACGAACCCTACTTTTTGAGTTTTATCACAACCTAACGATTCGGATCAAAAATACTTCTTGGGATACGCTCAAGAAAAGGGACAACCAACTAAAGAACTAGGAAGCTACAATTTCTCAAAGAATTATGAAGCTGCAACTTATCCAAGCATTACTAAGTGGCAACTTACTAAAGAATTACAAACGTGACGATCAATCCGATCTGAATCGCGCATATCTTTGAGCATCACCTCGCACTGCTGTAATTCGCCTTCACTGAACCGAAGCTTAAGAAGTTCCAAATAACGAAGTTCAAAAAGCGGCTGAAAACAGAAAAGGTTCATTAAAAAATCGAGTTAATACAAGCTCTTCATGCGTAACGTCCCTCTCCACATCCCCACCTCTCTCCTCCCCGCTCCCCCCCCCTTCCACCTTTTAGATTTCTCAGAATTTCGTTCACATGAAAATACGTTGGACAGTAATAACATCTAAAACAAGAAAGACGTACGAGCGCAAATAGGGATCTCAATTCTAATAAGTGCAACCCACTTCTCCAAAATTCTCTCCACTACACCAGAAAAAAACCCTACTCCAGAATCCTTGTTGGGGTCAAGTTGAATAATTGCCAAAGAAAGAAAATAAGCGACAAATATCCGAGGTGAAAATGGAAGACAGAGTTCTTGCCATGAATGCAGAAGGACTTTCGATGAGTGCTCAACCGATGATATAGGTATGTACGTCCGGAGCCAACAACCATTTATGCTTTATCTATGTGGTGTTGTTCTACGAGATGCTCTATAAGGAATCGTTGAAGTACCCCTTTTCATGAATACAATCGAAGCAATCAAAAACTACACAGGCAAACGATGGTGTTCTCCTTACATGTTCCCCTCTCGCCCCACCTTTGCCGATAATAACATGCATCAAGACGAAAGACAGCGCGTAAGCAGAGAGAGAAATCAAACAGTTCAACTGCTAAAGCCTTGTTTAACCTGCAGCCGCTCATAAAATGAAGACATCGTAAGCCTTTGAAATCAAACTCTGGAAACTTTAACACTTCCACTCACCACACTCGGAGTTGAATTTGACGGAAGACTGAACTCGAGGATGGATGGTCGCAAGCAATTATGCTCAGAGAGGTGAACTGATTTTGAAGAGCCGAATTTAAGGTTTTCTGTGAACTAGCGCATCCAATGGGAATGGGAAGGAGGAATGAGATAATTTTGTAGGAGAGGCTGTAATGGAGATGAAAGCGCCTTGTGCAAACTCCAGACAACAGGACTAAATATGAGGGGGTGAGGGGGGGTGAAGCGAGAGAGGACTGAATGGAGGAGAAGTGAACTACAGGCTTGACGGTAAAAAAAAAATGTGAACAAGTAATAAGGTCAGAGCTTACATCTCTGTTCCAAGATTTCGTGAGTCGTTCAGCTAGCAACTGTCGATATTCCTTGACGAATAACTCCTTGCTACCGTACACTGAAACAAGCATATTGAAGACGTCGGCGTTCTGCCTGAATCGACGACTCTGGCCCGGAATCGCGTCTGGGGGGTCCGGTTGCCAGTCACGCCAGTTCTGCTCTGTAACGATGTCTCATAATGCAAACATTACATATCTGCTGGTCCAAAATTTCAGAAACGAATACTGATTAAAAGAAGAGCTAATAAAACTATTTATTTTATCAGTTTAAGGAAGCGCATTTTGAGAGTTCGAATGAATCCCTCCCCGATCAGTTATAACGGAGACGGACTCCTGCACAGAACCCCATCTTTCCTCTCTCCCTCCCGATGTTTTATAACCGTTATGGAATGATTTTAAAAAACTGGACGAGGTCGAATAAAGAAAGAAATCAGCATGGGTCGAGAAACAACGATGCACAAAGGTTTCATGACTTATGCAGAAATTCGCCTGATTTTGTCGTGGCAGATATCCCCAAATAATGTAATTGGCGCTTAAAAACTGCAATTCCATTTACTGACCGTTCTGCGTCTCCTAGCAGAACACTCCCTGTTAAATCCTCCCTTTCTGCTCACATATCCCGCAAAGCCACCAAAAAGAACAAATTAACTTCGAGACTGACATACAGCTGAGGCACTGATGAACTTATCACTCATCCCTCTCCCTCTCCATCTCAATTTCTGCTCCTTAATTTCTGAACTTCAGATGACGACCCAGTAGTTTCCGACCTCGTTTTTTGTGCAGCTGCGATCTCAGCTCAGAATCGGGCGACAACTTTCGACTAGCACGTCCAAGTCGAGTTATTAGGGCGTGAGGGTTGGTAAAATGAAATGAGGAAAGCACAGAAGCATACCACTCTCATCATCGCCGCCAATGAGTTCGTCGTTTACACCAGCCATATCCTCCTCATCGACAATTGCAGCACGCTTTTTTGCCAACTGCTCGCTCAACTCTTCTCTCTTTTCACCAGTTATATAGGTGATTATTGAACGCACTGTGTCTGGACGTTGCCTACAACGAACGCAACCATCTTCCATTCTTTAACCTACCATAGGCTCTCAATTTCAAAAAAGGTGGGCTAGAGCATCACATCTCGCCATACAACGAGACTCAATTTGAAGGAGAGGCTTAAGCAAAGCAGCTCGTCCAAATCTAACTTGAATTTTGGATTATGAGCTCTCATCTTCAGAAATCCTGAATTTAACAGCTTACGCTCACAGTACATCCAGATTTTTCAATGAAACAGCCATTGTTTTGGCGCGCACAAGAGAGCAAATTGAGAAAGTTTGAATTCGGTAATTTAGAAAACCGGAATTTCGAAGGAAAATAAAAAGATTTTCACCAAGTTTGGTAAAATATAACCGCACTTCCACAATTCTTAGGAGAAAAACATTAGGATTACAATAAACCAGTAAGCTTCCTTAAGTCTCAAGTAGAGCGAGGAGGAAAGCAGGAAGGTGGATGAATGGGCGAAGGCTGACCTCATAATTCTTCAGAACAAAACGAACATAACTGAGCTATCTCACTTGATATACGCTCGTATGATGGAACAAATATGCTGCATAATGACGCATGTAGGATCTAGCCGCCGTAGGCAATCCACTGCACTAGCATACCCTTGCAGTATATCCCTCGTACCAACACCTTTAAATACCATTATGAAACAGGAAACGCATGCTTACGAGTATTTGTTCAGTAAGATTTTGAGGTACCAGTACTGGCCTACGGCTGTCAGAAGTGAAGCCTTGGATGACCGCAAATGGCTAAACGTGATAAATGTAATTGCAAATGTCGGCTTATAGCCGAATAAGTGAAAGTAAGGAAGAAAATTTTTAATCGCGTAAAGATCGTTCCTGAACGCTTCTCGTAAAGGGCATTGGTCTTTCAAAAGGATGCGAAAATTTATACGTGAAGTGCTAGTGACTATTAGCAGCATAATCTGGGCATGTTTTATGATGGGCTAAATAACGTAAAAACAAAAGCATTCACCGATCAAACGCATTTTTTTCGAACCAAAATGACTGTCCACTAACTGTGGTCAACCTTTGATGAACAGTGATTGGTTATCACCGAAAAGTTTCAGGAATTTTGCTAAAAAATAATCGTACCCTAAATTCGGATGCTATTTCACAAGACGTATTCTTTCAAATCAAAAAGCAAACTTAAACAAAAAACAATTCAGAATTAACGTTAGATAGGCTTACCAACATGCAATAAGCGTCGTTCGACTTCACTTGCAAGCGTTTCAGTAAGCTTGCTTCTACCATAACCGCCGTTATTCTGCATACAGCAGCGAAGATCATCAATAAGGTCGCCCGATTCAGGGTAGTCCACAATTACCAAATTGAAGATCTTAAAGTCATGTATGTAATTACTTTTTAATAGCACAAAAAATTCAATAAGAAATCGACTGCCTGTCTCTACAACGAGATATTCACATGTAAAGAGATATTATGGCTTCCACAAACTTGAGTTGAACGAGTCGGGACAGAAATTCGACGAATTTTGATATGATAGAGGTCCTCTTCAATGCAAGCTCCATCTCAGCATAAGCCCTCCCTTTCAGCATTCTATTTCGAGAAACAAAGCTCCGTAACTTTGCAAAACAGAACCGCCTCATTAAGAATATCAAATACAGCCTAGTGATTATGAGGTGATCATATCATCTCATAATCACAAGGCTGTATATGATCTTGATTGAGATGAATTATGAAGCGACTGCCAGATGAGTTATGAAACGCTTTAAAATCCTCGAACAAATCCCCTTTTAAATGGGAACACTAAAAAGTGTGTGGCTTCTATTAGGGGTTCTGTAGCACACCGTAAATTAGACTGAACAATTCAAAAATAATAATTAAACAGCTAAAAGTATGTCAAGTACGGGAAAAAAAACAAAGTGAGTCACCTGCTTGGTGATTAAATCGACGACGTTCTTTTCCATAGACGCTTTCAGCTCGTTATCAAGTTGTTGCAATTCGTACTTTAGACATAACCTAATTGCCCATTTCGTTAAGCCACTCACTCTCTACAACGAAACTATCAGTAAATCTGTCAGTCAAGTGAACAAGAGAGACTTGTCCATCAGAATCACTATTTTAACTGACTTACATATCTCACTTAGATTCAATTTTTCCTTTTTTCGCTTCTGGAGTTTAGAAAACATGCATTGAAATCTCACTTTACTTATCTTCTTTCAGTTTTCTACATCAAATCTCCATAAGAGTCACCCAACAATTTCTCTCTTTCTTTCTTCCTCTCCCCTCACCCCTCTCCACCTCTTCCTGACCATTCGGAGGTCCCGATAGCGATAGAGACCAAAACTACCCCTTATCATTCACCTCATTAAAGTAAAAATGAATAAATCTCACAATTCCTTCCAGCTATTTCTAAATGAAACGCATATCCAATAGCGGCAAAAATAGTGAAATCATTAGAAAGCATGCTTCTTTTAGCATTTAATCACCATAACGTAAAACCAACGGTTCAATCAGTCTCAATATGGAACTGAACTTCACCAAACTTCAACTCAAAAAGACACCAACAAACGCTCCATAAAATAACGAAAAGACCTGCGTGAGAGTGTCAAGAAGCGATTGCTCAAATGGTTCCTCACAAGCACGTCGTACTAAATCGGCAACAATTGCCTTACAAGCAATTCGCATCGCCTCCATGCACACTTTCGGTCTGACGTTGTAATGATCTTTTTCGGTTCTGCAAATTATTTCGCCTTCCGAAATTTTACCTCAAAATTTTCTCTTCTTAAATTCTCAGAGAATCATTACAAAGAGAAGAGTACAAACAACAACAGAGTATTACTGCTGTCTGCCAATCTTTTTATCAAAGTCGTGTGATTCCTATGCAATTATTAAAAATTCAATAACAACGAGCCGATGTGTGTACTTAATTATGTGAAGAGTGGGAAGGCAACTGCTTCACCCTCTCCTTCCCCCCTCTCCCCCTTCCCCCACCTCATCCATCCACTCTCAGCCTCACTCTTTCAATAGCTGTCAAACTTCTATAAATCATCATACCACTCACGGTTCATAACACAATCCTCTCCATTACCTACTGTGTGTTATACGCAGATCACTTCCACATCTTTCGTGCATATCATAATTATATGTGTGTAAACAAACCTATACGTAACAACTTAAAAGATTATGAACAAAATACTCAGTGTACAAATCATAAATTTACAGTGAAACCAGCAAATCACGATAAATTTGCATGAATAAATACCGCTGATAGACAAAGATCGCAGTGCGCAAAAGATGCAAAAATTAACGAAACCATTCACGTTGAAGAACCAATCCAATACTCTACAGCTAGATACCCTAATTCCTCCATCTATAACACTGTTAAGTATAAAAAAGACGAAGCTAACATCATGTGAATGCACGCAGAGATCCTTTCGAGTAACAACGCTTTACGTCGAAACGATACGTGTCGCTTATCACTGTTTTGAATCGACCCGAAAAGAACGTAGCTAAATTTTAGTACTCGACTTAATAGATCGATAAATTCGGAAATCACCTGAAATATATAATCACTTTAAGATTCATTTAATTTCAACGATATACTGAAACAACTGATTACGAAAAAGTTATCAGTGCTATAGCATGAATATTCTTAATCGGTCCTAGAGAATCGACCGCACGAAACGTTCCTTTTATGGGAATCGAATGATGAACCCTTTGAAGGTTGATTTCGATAATTTTCAAAAAAAAAAGACTTTACGGAATGCGTCTATGAATGGTGAAAGACTTAATCGAACAAATGGTCAAAACTTCACATTAAACATTTCATACGGTGCATAACTTTGAAGAAAGAAAAAAGCAAATACCTATAACAGTTCTCGCTTCTTTTCACACCTTTCGAAGCAACTTTTGAGCACTCGAATCAGCACGCCAACTTATACTCTGATAATCTACTTATGCTGGTTTCTTTTCGTATCCTCCTTACTACTGTATATTCTCTAAAAGAACCACTAGAATATATAGTTCCCCAATTAGACGGAATTTAGTCGGCATTATAAAACACTTTGCAACTCATTTAGCTGTGATGAAATAATCATGCATTTTTGATTCGCAGAACTACTGCCATCTTTCGTATATGTTAACTACGTCTAGATGAGTATTGGCAGTCAATTTCTGAAACAGCACGCCAAACTAGAGGATAGAGGTGAGCGTCAACTGAGGAGAACTCTCTAGTAGTTTATAGGTCTCTTTCTCTTAGGAAAACTCATGTTTAGTCAAAACTGCAATGAGAAAAAAGAAACAATTTTGAACGAAAAAATGTTTTTAAAAAAACTATTTCAAATTGCAACTATTTCACTGAAAATCCGAAACAGATGAAAAGAAACTCGAGTATCAGGAACCTCAGCGGAGAAGAGTATTTGACCGGCTGCCCGAAAAAACTCGTGCAACAATTCTTCTTTCACTTCTTCACCATAAATCGACCGCGTTTCCTATAAAGTAATCTGAATTTCCATTTTACGAGGCAACCGCAGTGATTGTAACGTCCTTCAATATCGCTTAACTATATAACTATATAGCAGAGTGATAACTGACCGAAAACTGCAAACCTAATGACCAACGACAGAAACAACTGTGACGACGTCATGACAATGTTGTAAAATATGTATCAGCGATCACGTGCTCTGTAATTGAGTAATTTAATAAATTAAATTAAGAAGTAAATAACATCTCTGTAAATTAATGACAACGAAAATCTGTAAATTAAAGAAAAAATGACAACGAAAAAATAAAAAACAAAAAAATGAGTAAATTAAAGTAAGTAAGTAAATAACATCTCACAGACGAGTAACAAGTACGGAAGAACTTCTTTATTTGCACAAATGCAAATTTTGAAAAACAGTTCCCAGAAAAAAAATTCATTTTATATTGAATAAGTCCAGACAGAAAAGATCACAGTCGACAACAGTTTTACTTGGAGAGTCGAAGAAGCCGTATCAAATCAATTATCGTTGAACTTTTACTATCATTACGCTTAATTTAAACAACTTTCAATGAAAAAAAAAGAAAGCAAATTAAAGAGGTTAATGTAAACCCTCGAATTCTCACATTCGAGTATCTACGCTCGCCAATGGAGGATAATAAATGGACGGAACCAGAGACGCCTCTTAAGACTACCGAAGCCGAGGCCCCAACGGAAAGTGGGGTCTAAATTCAACAGGAAGGCCGGATTTAAGAAGATCACCTAGGAATTAACGACAGAACGATGGGAAGTGATGAATACATTCAAAAAATGAACTCGTTGTAGGGATGGATCATATAAACTCCCATTTCCGGAAATGGACTACATTCGGGGGATGGGAAAGAAAAACGATTGACCTTCAGTCACGTGGTTTTAAATTTGATATTAAAGAGACTATTTCCTTATCAAGGTCAATATAACAAAAAACACTAACATTTTCGATACTCGACTCAAACGCAAATAGAGTCTTAAACATCATCTGAGCTAACTCGACACGCTTTTGATTTTCCATTTGAGACAAAAACCGCTTGAATTTCGGCTGCAGCTCACGCTTTATGAAATTACTGAAATTTTATATACGTAAAGCATCGCACAAATCTCTACGTAACAAACAAACATACCGTATGGTGACAAGGAGAATCTGAGCACTTCTAAATTTCCACTTCAAATTGGAGGGACATTGCGACAACGAAAATGGGGTTGGCGGTTTCCGGTTTGTACTGCAGAAAGAGCTTTCGCAGAGAAGGTGATAGATAGACAATCAATTACTTCATGTGCTTTGTCAAATTTGCAACTGAGAAGCCCGTTAAGGCTTATCTGTGTTCATATATGTGTGTTTATGTTGTCTGTCAGTTTGTTCAGACGTTTCAGCTTGAGGACTGCTGAAGCTAGCTATGAAATTTGGTACGCATGAGCTAGACTAATTTAAACAAAAAAAGTCGACGGAATCGTTAGAGCAGAATTTGTGCGCACGATCGGCTCGGTTGGAATATGAACCACATCTGCGAACAGCTTACGAGACCATCTGGCCTAATCAGTGAAATCGATCATGCTCACATCGCGGCAATTCTCTGGCACAACTTCCCATTTGTTTGGTGCAAAATAAATTCAATGTTTAGAATTGATTTGGTTTTCGAAATTCATTAATATCACCTACATCAAATGGAACGCTTCAATATGGGGGAATCTTTGGCGAAATGTGCCTACATTAAGATAGACACTCACTGAAGCACCCAGTACCAAATCACGACGTTTGAATCGATAGCAACTGCCTTACTGTTGATATGGTATAAATTTATATAGACAATAAGGCAATTGCTATCAGTCCAATTGCCTATATGGTATAGGTGCGTTACGTATAACGCTATTTGTTAGCCAACTCGAAGAATTTCATTCAAACGTATCGTCGCTCTAACAATTGATAACAGATCGTCTGCGTTTTACTCAATGAGAACAAGAACAACTGTTTCCATGTGTGTTTAGTGACAAGATGTAATTGCGTAAATGAATTGAGCGTCACTTACATGCACGTAATCCTCTTGATATCTGCTTCTGTTAGCATTGGTTCATCCTCATCCGAACCATCCGATCTTACTTCAGTACCCTCAACGTTCTCCTTCGGCAACATTACGCTTGTGCGCTTAAATATCGCAACGCTAACCTCCCCAGTAATTAGTATCAATAAACCGCAAGATAAACGTGTATTTTATATTGTTTCATTCTCAACCATCGGGCAATTTATTTGTTTCTACTAGTCACTTTCAAAGCAAAAATCATTTCGCGAAAACCGCAACACTTCAGCGTACAATGATTCCCGATCAAAACAACAGCAAAACAAGCGGCTGTGAAAGTGAAACAAATCGAGAACTGTATCAGTTGAGCGGACGCGACATGCACCAACCGAATACGCAATGAACGTTCGAAAACCAAATGACTAACGACTAGTGACCATTACTTTAAACTTCGCGCTGCTCAGTGCTGAAATATTTCCTCAGCTGTACTGGGCTTTGTGTTCCCCATTGCCCCCAAATTTTTGAGGTTGCGAATGAATTTGACTGTCTGGCTTGCGACTCGCTGGAGTACTCTAACGTCGTTTTTTTTTTGTTGCTGTCGCGGTGGTGGGCAGGAATAATCTCATTTTAGGGATTACATAGGCGTTTATTAACATCGTTATGCAATTCGTATTCTTTTATTGCCCTACGGTAGAGAAGCATTGAACACGAACGGGACGCGTTATCAAAGTTGGCTCGGAAGGTTACATTACCGTCTAGGTGTAGATCTAGGTTGCGAGTGTTACTCTTGACATTTATTTGTTCTCCGCAAATATTCCCCATCCATCAGGACTCTATACGCAATCTTAGAATTCCGTCCGAATTTTGTTAGTGAACACTCCAAACGCTATTAAGTAAGCTCGATAGCTTTCATGACGACAGCTTTTCTGGTTCATCAGCTAACACCAGAGGGCCGCCAATCACATACACACAACATGCAACGCACACAAATGACGGTACGTTCTCCTTAGCTGAGAATGCGTAGAAGCCGGAAATTTACTCTTTACTTTAACCTAACCACACACGTATCTAGGTGCACAAACCTCAACAATACGCCAGAGACACTCATCTTCTGCATCTTCACCCACCGTGAACATAAATGCAATTCAACTATTCGATCGTGGATTTCACAGGGTATCTAACAAATGTTTCCCTTAAATTTCGATGTTTTAAAAAAATATTTAATAACATCCCTATAGACTACCAGCACAAAAAAATACGAAATAGAAAAAGACACACAGATGGAGAGGCAGTAGGCCTTCAACAAACGAAACAAAGCCATAACCGATTTAGAACTTTATTCATCTCAACTTAACAACGATATCGATTTATAGCAAGCGTATCCATCACAGTTAGCAAATCACTCTAGTATTCGATAGTCGAATCAACTCTTTCCCGAATTTTTCGTACATTTCGCCACCTTCCTGAAAATGAAACGTTTTGACTTGAACTTAGGAACGAATTCTAATTAGGTTTCTTTAACGATTTCTTTCAGTGCTCCTACTCTTCAAACTTCACCGAACCTTTCCGGAAGAGATCTACCTTTATTTCTAATAATCCCCCGATGCTTTTAATAAAAAAGATTCTTGTCAGAAAGTGCTCTTCAAGAATGCTCGAAAGCCGAAATTCTAACAGAAAAAAATCAACACCGAATGCCTAAACCAACATAATCGCAAGAAACTACTACCTAACAAATAACACAAATGACAGATAAAAGAACACCTTTACTAATTGTTGCTTTATGGTGACTGTTTAGGGTATACGGTTGAAGATTTCGAGATATAGCGTTTTATAATATGGTTCGCTTATATATACATATATATATATGTATATACATATATATATGTATATATATATGTATATATATATGTATACATAAATATATATATATACAATCTTTTTTGCGTGTTTTGCTTACATCTATCTTTGCTATACGGTCTAATTCTGTTTGCTTCGGTACTCCGTACTATATCTACGTATTCATTCTATGTCCTATAGTAGGATAGCCATTCATCTAATTAACTGAAATAAGTCAAAAGAAATTGCCCTCAGCTGCAATCAACCCATTTCTAAATTATAGAAGCAATGATCACCTGGAAAGCAGGGCTTGGTTCTCTCATAGTGAGCGCGATTCGTCTTCCTCGTACATGTTGCGATAGCACTCCATGCTTCCATTGATATCTCACCTCATCGGCCATACATACTAATGTTCTGTAAAACTAACTAAACGCCATCACAGTCTACCACAGCAAAATAGAAGAAAATTGCTATAAAGGAAAAATAATAAAGAATCGCACTGTCAATACTGTTCAAAATAATGTCCAACATCGCACCGTTAATCTTAGCAAATCAATCGTTTAACACTATATGTTTCGTGAAAGACTGTCAATAATAATCACTAATAAAGCAATGAAAAAAAGTAATTTTGATAATTCAGCCTCCAAACAGTCAAAATTCTATTCGTATCTACGAGGTTAAGTTTCACTTTATTCATGAAATTTGTTTAGAGGACTTAACAACGTATTGAATGTTCATTTAAGTAATCAGAATATGTACTTAAGCAAAATATACAATAAATTAAGTAAGTAAGGGATAGAAGTAAGTAAGTAAGGGAGAGAAGCTGACCTGCGAGGTAGCGCCACGTATACGACGAGGCGTTTCTCGTCATTCGTAAACGTCAATACGCAATTGTTCAAAAGGTTTAAACTGAAATGAAAAACTGTAAAATAGTAATTAGAGCAAACCTCTGGAACTAAAAAAGCAAAACCCTATGATCATATTAGATAAATACACATCATTCGAATTCAAAACTCTAAAAAAAACACCCCGATTTATTTTAAATGATAGACGAAACGATGGCACAAAACGGACTGCTCTTCTCTGTTACCGAGACCTCCCTCCCATATACGAGCTTACTCGTACCTCTCCAACTAGTGAACGATATTAGGAAATTACAGCAACATTCGACCTGAAGTTGCAAATGCTCTCAAAAAGGACAGGAAAAAAGTAATATGAAAAGATAGCAGGAATGATAGGGGGAAAACTGAAATAGAATAAAAATTAAAAAGGTACAAATCGAAGCTAAGTTCGCAAACGAAAGCCTATAAGCTCATTTACGGTGATATTGTGCGGACATGAAACAAATGATAAGTTTTACATTGCACAAAAGTATTCGCATTCGTAGTTGGGTGGCGAAAGAGGACTTGCTCTCCTTCCCTAACAAATTTTTAGCAATTTTTGAAGCCCAAAGTAAGCTAGACTTTCTGGTTGCAAATTCCACTCGATTCACCCCAAGAAAAAATTTCACCACGTCCTCTCTAGAATTCTTTTTTCTTCCTTTACTAGAAAAATCGATTTGGAGGAAACGCGGGAAAATCTGCCAAAATATTTATGAGTTTACATTGGATCCCTTCGCGCGACCCTTCTCCCGTAGCTTTTCATACGTGCTACTCAGCAAAACACAGCACACCACCTCGAATAAAGCCCTCTCCTCAGCAAGACGAAAAATAGTCATCCTCTTGATATCCCCTATTAATAAAACACTACACATTAAAAGTACTTCCATATATAAAATATCACTAAGCAAGAAATGGAAGAAACAGCCTCGTCTCGAATTCGCTTCCTCTCCCTCTTCTCCCTGAAGAAAACTGCAAAGTTTTGAAACCCCGAAATGTATTTGTGAAAAAGACTTGCCTAATTAGTCGATTACCCCATATCCACGAATCGTCGAAATGCATCTCAATAGCCGACAAACGATCACTAACATATTCGAGGTTACAAAGTTCAAACGGCTGGAATTCACCCAATTTTTTGGCTGAGGCCGCCTCCATCTTCTCCAATATTACATCCGTATACTCAGGCATGCCCTCAAAACGATCCATTTTCACTTTCTTCTGCTTAAAGTTTACACGTGGCCCATAATCCTGAAAGAAAAAAAACATAAAGCTGCTGGCAAGTGCTCCTTGAATGTCACTCAAACTTAATGCCAATCACCTTCGAAAGGCTAGGATGTAGCGGTGAGGGGGAGGGGGGAGGGGGAGGGGAGGGAAGGGGGAACGAGAGGAGGGGAAGGGCAAATAAAAGGAAACGAACAGACCTAAAAGTTATTAGAGCACCAAATAAAAACAACCATTTCCATTTAATTCTAACACTTTCGTATTGCTCAAACAATTTTGATTTCAATAGAAGAGAAAGATAAATTCTTTGAAAGACGGCGAATAATCGTCGTAATGATGGCGCAACACGCAACACCCCTCTCCATTAGTGCATTATTTTCTAAATAAGCAAAGCTGACATAGTAAAGAGATGGACCCGCAAAAAGAAACAAAACCTGTTTGCGTCGACCCGACTGAGAAATCATCCATTCTTTTTTATCGATTTTTTTCACTAAATCCTCCTCCTCCTGTTCGGTTAGAAAATCATGCACCAACAATATACCGTCAACACTGACGCATTCCTCCTGAAACCGTCAAACATTATGAACCAAATTTCGCAAAAGACAAATCCAAGCAGGTGTTCGCATATGTAAGATGAGAAGTTGCCAATTTTGCATTTTCATTTCCGCCTCTCGAAACTTCCACCAGCATCGGTTTTGTTACCATACTTTCATTTTTTTCTTCGCTCTCTTCTTTATTATGCTCTCCCTCTTTTGGTTCTTCTCACACCTTTCCTCTTCTTCGTGAACCAGTTCTGACTTCAACTCGTTATCGAGCTGCGACATGCGAACCTTCTCTCTCCAAACTGGGATGAGCGGTAAAAGATTCAGCATAAGCATATAAATTTTCTGTATTTTAAATGATTACAATTACTGATTACAACAAGCAGAAACTTTGCACCGACTTTGCACTAAGCATCTACAAAAGACAAATAAACCACCATTGTAAACACACCATACGCGCTTTACATAAGCGTAACGCTTGCTGGCATAAGGCAATTGACGAGAAGTCAGTCCTACGAGGCATTAACTCAACGTTTAAATATCTCCTCCAGCATGGAAGAAGATCGGATTCAAGTTCCATTTTTTTCTTCCTTCCTTTCTGCTAATCGCATCATTTTTTTTTTTGATTAGAAACAACCTCATACTTTAAACAAAAAGAGAAATAAAACAAACAGCGTCAAGAGAATCGAGCGAATCGACATGTTTCGCTGCTGCGTGAACATCTTCGAGCGACGGATCAGCGGGCAATTCAATATCACGTATTGCTTTCGCATAACGTGACGAATATACATAACGATCATAATCTGAATGTTTATCTCTGTCGTTTAGTTTCAACTTCGATACCCTGAAATTAAGGCTATCTGAAAAGAATAAACAAATAAATAAGAATGAGTGCCAGGGTGCTGGTGTGATATACGATTTGACTGACTATTCAGTCATTAAACCAACCAGTATAAGAAACGCTATAGATGATGGATATAGAAATTAACAACATTTTTCGAAAATAACTACAATGTAAAGGGATGCAAATGCAGCTGTAATTTCATCGATTCCCGTATCGATGCAGCTGACAACCACGCCCACGCATGAGTGTTTTGGCCACTTTCCGAACGCCTGGTGGGTCAGTCTGCTGGCGATCCGTTGGGAAAGCAGCCGGGAATCGAACCCAGGTCTTCCCCCATACGGAGCGGGAGCTCTACCACTGAGCTACTGCCACCCCAGTAACTATAATACACATGCTTATTTACATTCGCAACCAAATGACGTGACTCACAACGTTCCGGGATTTGCAATATTTGCCTGCCTCCTTAGCGCCCTTCCGAAAGAGCTTGTTATTTGCGGAAAGCGCTTAGCACCTATTAGGACGCTTAACACCTACATCTCCTCAGCCCTTACCAGCGACCCTGAGAGAGGAAATTGAGCAAATCTGTCCCATGTTGCCTAACGAAATCGAGAAGTCAAAGTTGCTAAAAAGTTCGCCAGAACGGCCGCACATCAAAATAATACAAATTTCCCCGCACTGCTGACAAGCTCTACAGGGCTGGTTAAAAGCTTTGTAGGGTGAGGCGTTTCATTTGATCAGCCATAGTGAAATATTAATACCCCTTAAAAAAGCGACACTCCGAAAGGGTGCTTGAAAGTTCACAGCAAATTCCATTTGTTCCGAGCGGGAACAAAATTCGGAACGCTACAGTCGAACGGCTCTGAGAAATGCGTTTTTTTTCAAAATCATAAACAAAAAATACAGAAACTAACAGATGATAGTTCAATGTTGGCAACGACGAACGGATAACATGCACATACCTTTCTGAATTTTTGCACAAAGCACAAAATCGAATTCCTTTGCATCCACATTGCGCGGAGGTACCACAAGTCCCCGCCATTAGTTCTTTTCCTGTGGGTCAGATAAAACGTACTTTTGGCACGCCTGAAAAATAACTTCACATAAGATAAAGATCGTAAATCACAATCAAAATTATGCAATCACATAATCGTACAATACAACTTGAAATTGCACTCAACATTGCACGGATGATTTGTACGAAATCGCCCGAATAGAATCTATTAGCAATTCGATTCCAATAAATGAAGTAAACACTAAAATTTCAAGAGATAACTCGAAACTGACAACTGATTAAAATTATCACAACCCAAACTGTGCGTTAAATAGAACGAAAACACTATTCTTATTGCAAAACATACACGAACACTTTTTCGTCATCAAAGCGCTGTAAAGTACGGCTAAACTTTTGAAAGAACGTTTCGAAATGAAAATGCGCGAAATTCAAAAAAAAATTGTCTCCAACTTGGCGATAAAATTAAGTAATAAAGATACTGACTATATGTGACCTCTGGGAGTGGAAGGCATAACAGAGCAGCCAGAAGTGGAACGCAGGTATATCGCCTACTAGGCGATGACTCTAATCTCTGGACTACTGCCTCAGTACCTGGAAAGGAAAGTGAAAAAAGAAGCGTTTTTCTCTGCGGACTTTGTAGAGGGATTTCAGAGAGGTTATTACACGAATGAACACTTCATCACCGTTATGGCATCATGAAACAGGCATCATGCATGATGCGAATTTCAGGTCAATTTCATTTCGATGAGCGCCGAATTTGTCTCGCTGGGCGGTTAAGTTAGCGAGTAGAAGCAGTGACTGTAAATTTTAATATCCTGTATCATGTGTGGAAAATTGTGATGCTAAATATTCTGAAGAATCGAAGAAGTCTTCTCAGTCTCTAATTAAAGATTTCTGTTTTATTTGCCAAATTGTTTTTTTTTCTATCGCGTTTCACTCGAAAAAAAAATTCATTCAGTTAAATTTTCTCTCCAAAAAATTTCTATTCATAAACAAAGAACTGCCTTTGTTAAAATGGAACTAATCTGAACATCATCTGATTCTTTAAAGAAGAAAAAAAAAGAAACAAATAATATAAAACGCAATTCAGAGAACGCCTCGACAAACTTCGTTTTGATGATCAAGTAAATGCGCTTACTATAATATTTATATGAATTCCAGTAAATTTCAAAATATTAAGGCTCATATGAAAATGTTGACTATAAAAAGTGATGTGTTTTATAGACGATGGCAGCAGCATAGCGTGATGACAAGAAAACCCTATTTGAATTAATGATCGATTCCTATCGATTAGAGATCACAATGACAAGAAAACGCTATTTGAATTAATGATCGATTCCTATCGATTAGAGATCACAATGACAAGAAAACGCTATTTGAATTAATGATCGATTCCTATCGATTAGAGATCACAATGACAAGAAAACGCTATTTGAATTAATGATCGATTCCTATCGATTAGAGATCACAATTAAACTTTTCGTTCAAACAAAGGAGGGGAGAGAAAGGAAAAAAATAAATCAATTGGCTTGCTGTATCATCGTTAAAATACAGCAGCCAAAACTGTTCTTCATCAGTCCTGTGTTTTTCACTAAAGTGCGCTCGCTATTCGTTCAGTTCTTTTGCGCGCATTCTTCGATTGCCTTCGTAAGGTTTCACACTGTTTAACAAAAATTATCGTTAAGTTTTATGTGTTATAATGATAAATACTTTTTTTGTTATAGTTAAATTTCGATTGCACTCGTAACATTTCACGCTGTTTAAGAAGATTATCGTATAATTTTATGTGTTAAAATGATAAATACTTTTTTTGTTACAATTAAATTCTTACTCATTGTAGGCTAGCCTTTTTTGTTATACTCAATTTTCACTCTTTTAAGTAACATTTTAAAAATTGAGGGAATTTTTACTGCTGTAAGTGAATGTTTTCCACTACAACTAACTCCTTACGTTGATCAGTAATCACGGGCAAATTTCGACGAGTGTAAATAAGCCAAATATTACAGGGAGGCTTTTCGTTTGTCTAATTAAGTTTCTACTGTAGTAGAGAAGTTTTCATTGTTACAGTGAAGTTTCGAAAGCTAGCATAATTAACTTACTACTTTTACAAGGGAGATTTCGCTGCCGGAAGTGTTCACTGTTGTAAGTTTCAGCACTCAAAGTGATGCGAATTAGGACTGTGGCGTTTCGTTATCACAACGAAAATCGTGAACTGGTATCACTATATCACTCTTTTAACACGTTTCATAGCTAATGCGATAAACAAATTTATTGAGTCATTTTGAGGATATCATATTAAGAAATGTTTGTGCTATTCTAAAGAAAAATGAAAAGCTGTTCGGCATATTTTCCATTGATCTCGCCTCATAATTTTTTAAAAAATCGGCATATTTCAAGAAATTTTTCTTTTAAGAAACGCTACAACAAACAATTACAATTTGGACAAATCCAACCTATATGATCGTGCTCATATGACAAAGTAATAGGGGTGAGCATTCACACGAAAACGCAATTGCCAAATGGTGTTGTTGTTGGGTTGATTTGGCAGTTAGCGTGTTATTGCAACAAACCATAACATTTTAAATAAAGTAAAGAAAATTTTACTGTTGAAGACATAGTTTTTTTGTTTTTTTAATACTCTGCTTTTTTATTTTTCATATACAAAGTTTTTTATACAAAGTTTTCATACTCTTTTTTATACTTGTAATTTTTAGCACATTTTTGTTGGCAAAAAAACAACAGTTTTCTCACTTCAGCATCAATTTGTCATCACTTTTACTGAAGTATTTTAATTTCATTTGCAGGTGCTCGCACTTATAGCAGTGATAATTTCGAGTATATTCCAATTCGTCATCATTACCGTTCGGCATAATAAACCTTTATGTGTTTACAAATTTTAAACGTGCTCGTTTATTCGAAATTATTTTGCGCTTTTGAAACTTACACAATTTGTTTCAGAGTTCGAGAATATTTTGTTGCAATAGCATACATTTTCAACGTTCAATTATCTCATCACGAATTATTTTTAACACTCAAATACCTCCCCCCTCCTGTGCTGTTTCAATGAAAATAATACTACGATTACACTTTGCTACCAGTTGCGAGTAATTTGATAATGTTCTTAGTTAAACAGGTTATCCAAACGTGAGTCTATCTTATAGTATCTTGGTGTGATATACCAATTTAACTTATGCTATTTAATAATTTGTTACTTTATAGTGGTATGCATCAATGGGCCTCCAGTTGTATCGTTATGTGGCTTTGGTATTGTTTATATACATGGTCAGTTCAACAATACTATTTCTTATCGCTTTCATCACCAAAAAGTCAATACTTGTTTTAATTTACGCTATTGCTCAGGTGAGCAGAATTTTGATCATTCTTGGCTTTTTTTTTTTGTTGTTGTTCTATATCATTCTGATTTAGCTAGAGCTTTCGAAAATGAAAAATTACTTTTGTGTAAGCATCTTTGCAAACTTTCTACTGCTTAACGTATTGCTTACCGCTTGGCAATAAACACAATAGTATTTCGTAACGCTTTTGTTTACGTTACAAAATGGAACCCTTAGTATTATATGCAATTATTTGTGTTAACGTTGCGAGCAGTAAATTTTAAAATTACTTATTTGCTTTGAATTTAACTTTTTAGACTGCATAAATTTTCCTTTTTCTTATAATCAAATCTGCTTATTTTTACGTTCTTATTGTCGTTTTATAAACCTGACAATTAAGGCTTAGTAAAAATAGAGCAAAATCGATTAAATTTGATCGAAAAGT
>JPKZ01002147.1:495354-518979 GCA_000803305.1 Toxocara canis
GAGGAGGAAGACGAATAGCGATTGTTTTTCCGTTTGTTTTTCACTATATTTGTCGCAGACGTGCTCAGAATTCGGTTCATCAGCAATCCTAAAATTAATTCGTGGTTGAATTTATGGATGGAGCTGACGTTCTTATTATCTGTGCAAAAGTTTCTTCTTTGTTTTAGGCGGAGAGAGACATATTTCTGGCACTACCAGACAATGAGAAGAGAGCGCTTGCTGCCGAAAGAAGGCTGGCTGCTTCTTTGCAAGTAAAAGCGGTTATTGTTGCAGATGATGGAAATCGATGTTTTCAGGTAAGGTTGACCTAATCTTATTGTTTCATCTAAACTAAAAGATTTACCAGTCATTCTGCCCTATCAAATCAGCAGCATTGTTTTGAAAACAGTGAAGTGCTGTAGGTGTGATGTGATGATGAAGGTTTTATTGCTCTTTCGGCTAGAGTCATAAGAAATGGCTTCAAGTTTGGTTAATTAAGTCCCATCCTCATATACGGAGTCTTTTCGAAAAGCGTTAATGTCGGTATATTAATACCCTTTAATTTTTTTTGATCGGTTGGTTGATGGTTGTCGTTTTTGTGACCACGATTCTCTTACCATTTGAACGCAACAGAAAAACGTATGCGGGAACATAGCGTATCTAAAAAGAAGTTTGCGTGGGTAGCGAGTATTAGGGTCGAGCAAATTTTTTCCGTTGTATATACCTTTCTCCCTTGACTGGATCCCCTCCGCCAATTACAGCATTTACAGCTTTCTAGGGAAGGGAAAGAGTGATACACTATACGGGGGGCTATGTCGAGGTGGAGGCTATTTTTTTCAGCATGTCCTGAGTGTCATTTTTGTTTTAGAAGTCTAGTATTTTGGGTGGGAGTGGTGTGTTGAAGAAGGGCGGAGGAGAAGGGGGTGCAGGATGTTTTCCCGCTATGCTAAGGTAAGCGACTTTATTCGAGGTTGCACAGCAAATAAAAAAAACCTGGCAATTAATTAGAAGCAGCTAATTTTAAAGAGAGGTGAGAACGAATGGGCTAGATGGGCATTTGTTGAGATATGCAGCATTCAGTGAGAAAAAAAGATCATCGATGGTGGGCGGCAAAATAAATTGGAGTCTTTTAGGAATGCTTTTATAAACAGCCGTAAACTTTCAATATCGACCGTGTCGTGTGGAAATAAGGTTTGAAAGAAAATTGCATAGCATTTCATTTGCTCATTACTTTCTCCTCATCTTTATTCGTCTCGGGACGTGTCAGACCGAACAAAAGGCGAACCTCTTTTCATTTTTATAGCTAACGTCTTAGTCAAAATATTAAAATAAGGGGCGAAAAAAAAGCAGTAAAAAGAGCCATATTAAAAGATTACTGCTGACAGCAAGTTTATTGTTTTGAGAAATTAAGCATTAGAAGTCGGTGACATAATAGTGTTACAAGAGACATGCAATTTCAGCAACATTTGCTAGAGAAGACTCTAGAGTTTTTGTTGAAATTGTGATACTGCAAAGATGTCCTCTCCATCATCTGCCTTTCTTTGTCCATGTTTTTGTTTTTATTTTGTCATTTCTTTAATACAACCATTTTCGACATTTCTAGGAAAACTTGACGTTGTCACTGGTTGATTTTGAGGACCCTCCTGTCTCCATTTCCTTTATGTTCTGCGTTTCACAAGTCTGCGTTTCGCAGCTCAACGCAATAATGGAACCAAGCAGATGTTTTTTAGATAGTGCTACACCGCTTACTGACTGATTTTCAGTGTGGTTCCGTACTTCCGGCTAAGCCATTCGAGTACAGCGACAATCGATTTTGTTCATTGCCATGCGTACGCGAGCATCGTCAAGCACACCCATCGACCCTCCCCCATTAAGGGGTTATTTACTCATTCTTCATGTCTATCTTGTTCTGTGGCTGAATGCTTTTCATCTGTTGTTAGGGTACCAAAGAGCTCAACTCATGATGCTTTATCAGGTACTGAAGCCTAAATTTGACATGGTACTTTGAGCATGTTTACTTACGTATGCCATAAATTCGTCATTGTTTCCTGCTTCGTTGTTTCGTTGGTTTAGCCGCACTTCGGTATGCTAATTTTTTTTCAGGAGGGGGGGGGGGGGGGGGGGATTGAATATGGAAGGGTTATTTGTGCGAGATGGTGCCACCATACGGCAAGGAAGTGGGGGGGGGGGGGGGGGGGGGGGGGGTAAATTGGAGGGATCCTCGCATAGCAAGTGAAAGAAGAAATGGAGCTCGTAAAAGGTCTGGGAAAATTAGGCAATTTGAGAAAATAACGAGTAACAACGTAACTGCTTTGAGTGTTATGTCTTCCGTAAACTTTCCATCTTTCCTGGCTCATTATGAGGGATGGGGCTGATGCGTATATATGGTTGACTTAACTGGTATTGTATTGTGGGTGACTGATCATATTGATGTAATTGGCGCTTACAATGCTATAGCTCACTGATCCATTCTCATTTCTTGCTCATGTTTTGAGTGTTTCTCATTTAGTTGTTGGTTTTTATAAATTTTATCACGCCAAATAAAATTGTTCTTTTCAGTTATCGGCACTTTGATTGTGGAATATTAAGTCCGTATATTTCGTTATATTATCGGCGGACGTCTATGAGCGTCATTTCTCAATTCAGTTTGTTTGCAGCCTTCTTCGTTTCTACAGTAAAATGAAAAAGAGGAATCTTATGATACAGTGCGGTCATAGAGTATAAGATATGAGTTGACATTAGTACAGAATAGTATATTTTCAAATCGCCAAAGGCATAGTGCAAGCTCCGTACAGATAAAATGGTGCTATAGGGAACGGAATACCATGAGATATACCTTTGAACTGTATGTTAGGGATCATCCAAAAATGATGTCGTTAATACTTTTTTCTAAAAAATTTTTAGATAACTAGACATTTTTATTCAAACATTTTTAATTTATTTAGCTAGTATATTCAGTGCAACAGTATTTCTGCATCCATGTGCTTATTGAAATAGCAAGTTTAGGAGCATTACATCCAACGCATTTGAACAGACGAGATGGTGACATGAATAGATTTTTGCCACACTAGCTAAGTCTGCTGAGAAGATCAGATTATCATGATGCAGTCAGTTTTGGAATGGTTAACACCAGTTGGCATGCTTATCTTCTGTTCCTTTTCATTTTAGGTCACTTGGGCGATATGTTGGTCACAACGCAGTTATTGCGGTATGTTTGCCATGTATATTTCTTTGTTTGCTAAGAAAAGAATAACAGTTCGTTGAAGAGGAGGAAAGGGGGGGGGGGGGGGGTTGGGGGGGGGGGAGTTGTTCTTAGCACACCGCGATGTATTTTAGGGTTTTTCAGTTAATTGCCTTTTTATAATGGGTATCCTCTCTCCTTACTGTTCACCATTCCACTGTTATGTATGGCTTAAGCCAAAGCATGCATCGTCTACCGTTTCAGTTTCCGATCGTGATTGTGGCATTTGTAGACGATGTGGTGAGCTGTCGCTACGTGCGATGAGCAGTGCTGAAGCTGAAAGGGTTCAAGAGTATGCGATCAACGGCTCGCAAGCAAAGTACCTTAGTGAACTTTGTATCGCCGTTGACAGGAATGATCGACCCATTCGCAGCGTTTCCAAACGCGATTGCCATAGCGTTCAAACAAGTCTGTGTTTTCTTTCTTTGAGGTTTTGTTGTAATTGCAGCGGAAAGAGTGAAAGTGTTACTAATTCTACAGTATTGCCTCTGTATCAGCTGACTGAGTAGCGGTAGATGATTGGAAGTGCAAACTTCCTCCCCTCCCCCAAAAAAAAAATTTGTATGCATTTACTTAGAATTTTATAATATCATATTATTATTCATATTGCTGCTATGTAATATTAGTAGAATTTCACCGGGAGATCATGAAAAATGTCCCAGTATTCGCTATTATGGGGCAGTTTCGCGTTTGTACTGTTGTTTTGCAGTGGTGTTGCATCGTGCATTCAGTGTGTTTCTGTTCACGAGTTCGGGCAGTTTGGTGCTACAAAAGCGTTCTGCGAGCAAGGTCACATTCCCTTCGGTGTGGACAAACAGCTGTTGTAGTCATCCTTTATGGAACGAATACGAAATGCCTGTAAATGGCAGCATATTAGGCGTATGTCGGGCTGCTCAGCGCAAGCTAAGACATGAACTTGGCATACACAAGTTGCCGATCGAAAATATGAACGTGGGTTATGTTTGTTAATTTATGCTAGGTATACGCGAATTTTTTTTTCTTTTTGGGAGGAGGTAGGAAGCGGGAGGGAGGAGGGGACAGGGATATGGGGGGTGATAGCCAACAACTATGGATATTAAACCACGTTCGTAAGGGCAGTATGATGTCATGATTAATAGCTTTTTGCTTCCCACTCTTCTTCAATGTGCATCGTGTTGAGTGTATGTACAGTATTCCAGTTTCCGCAGAATTTAAAAACAACACAAATCTTCCTCTTGTCGGAAACATCTAGAGAGGAAAAAAGCGTGTAAAAATTCAACTACTTGTAGATTTTGTCTCTTCAATGCAACGATTCGTACAAGAGTAGAACATGCAACAAAACACGCAACCCGCAGATGCAGTGCATATCAAAATTTCATAGCCGCGATATCCATAGCTGTACGATACGTTATGTTCTGTGAGGGCTTGTGTCTCTCTTGTTCTTAGTTTCGTATCTCGTTGGGAACAATAAGTTGTAGGTGATGGGGCGGTATATATACAAGTCGATGAGCGATACTGGTTGGGGCGAACACGAGTTGGATTATGTGATCGTCGTACCGGACTTCAATGCTGCCGAACTAAGGCCGAATAGCGAAGAAGTTGAAGAAACGGCCATAGTTGATAGGGAACAGCTTAAAGCGATGGTTGCAGGCATGTTTTTGGACATTTGTTTGTTTTAAAAAAAAGATATTGGAAACTTCCGGAAAATTTTGGAAATTTGTATTTTGGAAAAATTTTGGAAAAAAAAAATGAAAAAAAAAACATTTCCTTTGGAAACATTTTGTTCGTAGCATTCACGGAAGGACTAACCTGGTGAGCTTACTTCCAAGCTCTTAGCTTGTAGCTGTTTAGACTCTGATGTTCTGTATTTGAGGGCATTATGCGACTTTTTGTTGGTAGTGAGGTTAAGTTTGTAGAATAGGATTGTTTAAGCGATATGCCTAACAAAGACGGAATGATTAGCGAGTTGTGTGGTGCATGCATGGTCATCAGTTGATTGTGCACTTCATGAATACGTATTTGTTCTTGCTTCGTTGGGCGCATGTGGAGATCGTTAATCGACTGTAAGCAAGCATAAACTACCTTCAAGTGCAAATTCTTTCAAATAACTGCTTTACTGATCCGTTCTTACTAACAAATTTAGCAGAACGATCTGTGCAATTGAGCAGTCCGTTGACTTTTTTTTCTGTCGGACGTTTTGGGCGAGAACCAAAGGAGAATTTTAACAGAATTTCTAGTTGCAAGACTTTTACGAATGAAAATGGAGCCAGCACCATTTAAGAAAGATGTGACGATAAGGCAAATAGTTCTGAGGCAATAAAAGTACTAAAATTTCGGTTGTATGAAAACATGTTACTGGATATTGTTTTTTTTTTCAGGTGGTGCAAAGTTTTCACCATGGTTTACGTTGTTGATGAATGGGCTATACCTGAATACGTGGTGGGACAACCTTGATCGATTAGCACACTTCAAAGATCTTGATACCATAAGAGTGCTTAATTGAACGACAATTTGTTTTGCTTTATTTTGTTATATGTTCTTATTTTATTATTTGTTGAATAAATTCGTTCAAACATTCATTTTTTTTTGTCATTTGCGTGCTGTGTATTTCAGATGGTGATATCATCCCACCATTATAGCAGTTATCGTTGAAAATTCTGCTCATTGATAGATTGGTCGCAAATATTGACGTCTTCCTGTCTTCCTTAGTTGAGGGATGGGATTGCGTAAAGTTTCTAGTTTAGAAGCTTTCGCTCAAAAAAATTGTTTTAGAGAGAGCGTCGAAGAACGGCGCAAAAACTTAAGTCTTTAGGGGCTTATGCAAGAGTTCATGAGCTCTGGAGCGGGGGGAGGGGGATGCTGTTGTGCTCGATCGTATTATGCTTAATATTGTTCGATAACGAGGAAGTATGAACTTCAGCCGAAAATAAAAAAATACTTCAACCGAAAAAGCATATTAGGTTTTGGTTGAGGAAAAGAAAAAAAACGTTTTGACTGATAAGTTGAATTATTTTTAGTCGAATATTTATATGTACGAAGGAGTAGAATCGACGTTCTTTTTATGTTGGATGGTTCGCTCATATGGATGCGCATATTGTTGTGTGTGATTTTTGGAATGGAAAATTTTAGACTTTTTTAAAAAACATTTTTATATAAATTTGGTGAGAAAAGGGTATGATCTGGTGGTTGCAACATCAGCGAAAGAGTACTACGTTTGTATTGGAGGATAAGTTGTGCAGCTAGGCGTAAAGTTGGGCCTTCTCACTTTTTTAAAAGATTTTGTTCCGTTTCTCTCATTTTCTTGCCTTCTTCCATCTTGTACTTTTTTTCGCAAACAATGACCGTTTATTTATTTACCTGCCGTAGTTGCGGAAGGAGTATGGAAATTTTAATTAATTTCTATTAATTTCCAACTCTCTTCGAAGTTTTGGTGATCTTATTGGAATCGAAGTACGATATGTCTTAATACTATAGACGTTTTTACCGAGTGCTACTGATGGATTACAGGGGGTGTGACAATGCACACGATTTGGAGTCGTGCCAACGCGGTGTTCGCGTTCATGTTGTCCGCCCTCTCGGCGATGACTTTCTGTGTGTTTCTTTCAACGGTCTTTCTGCCCAATTCGGCACCCGCTGTGCTTTCAGCTAGAAACGTCAGAGTGTTAGTTATCTTTTTTTTTTTAAATCTTTTTTTCTCGAAATGATTTTAGGCTATGATACTTCCGGCTAACTGTGAATGAGACGCTAATTTTGAAGATAGTTGATATTTAGCGCGCTGATTTATTTTTGACTTTCATTATTTCTATGTTTTAATTAATTACATTTCTCCATAATTTTCATCTAGAAGCGACAGAATTAAGCATTTCACCGATATATGTGAAGATGGATAAGTTCCAGTTTAATTAAAAATTATGAAGTGATATCCATCGTTTGTGTGGAAAATTGCTATTCATATTTTATCTTTTGCACCCTTCGTACGCACTTTTTTGCCTGTGCTGTGCAAAATTCTGTAATGTACAAATCACAGACTCGTTTGTGTACATACGCAATATGGAATAGGAAAATGAGAGTGTTATTACTGGAACAAGATGAGGCAGAAGAAGATTGTACAGAGAAGATGAATTTCATTGGTGAGTAAATGAGGACGTTGACGCCATGGGGAAAACCAATTAGTTTCGCGTGCAAAGTGAACGAAGAAACGACGGCAATAGGTTCGTTTTGCTAGTTGGGAAGTTGCGACTGCTACCAATTAGGCTCATGCATCCCTCCCCCCTCCCCCTTCCCCCTCCTCCCAACTCTCCCCGTTCCTCCCTCCTCCTCTCAACTCTTTCTCTGATACGGGATCAGGAATCTAATATCGTCGTTACGAATAGAAATATAACTGCGTTTTTTTTGGGGAGTGGGGGGGGGTAGGAGAGAGAGGAGGAGGAGGGAGTATGGGCGAGGTGGTGAGTGTGAAGGTACGTTTTTTTTCAGTGAACTGAAATGAACTTATTCAGATAAGACGTATGTCGCATGTTTTTTTTTTCGCTGAAAAACAACAAAAGATTGAGTCGGCTACGGTCCGTTTTTTTTGGTGTCACTGTCTGTGAGCTATGGGATGTTCTTTGTTTTGTTTTTTTCTTCTTATCGATTATTTTGTTGTCTTTTTCCTTCTCTTTTGAGCACTTCTGAGATGTTGTTTTGTTCAGTGAACGGTGTTTCGTTATGGGAATGAATCGACCACCTGTTCGTGATTAAAATTAAAAGTTTTCTTATTTACATTAATTATTCGACTGCGCAAAGACAAACACCACAGAACGACCATTCGGTATTCGCAACTTGAAAAAATAAGACAAACATGAAAGAAAATCACTTCAAAGGAATCAATCTCGTATGCATAAATTAATAGCCTCTTATAAATTATCAACCTAAAAGGAACAAAAAAAGCAATAATAAAACTAAAAATATAAAACATTTCCCCACAAAATTTCACTTCATAAGCAAACATCTACCCGATTTTCTATACATTGTTCACAATTCAGCTTAACGCAAGAGATGGCGCGGGTTCGTAACTACACAAACACACACACAAAAAAAAACGAGAGATTTCCATTTAAAAAAAAACTCCTTCCTTGGGTCGTACGCAGGAGTTTTGTTTTGCCGGAAAGAGAAAAGTGCAAAATCTTCACTATGCACATATCACAACGAAAATAAACGATTCAATGAAATTTCTATTCAGCTTTAATGATTTGATGAGAGTTTCTAGTGCGACTTTTTGCGTACTAAATTCAAATGAGTTCTTTTAACCACCTGCGCGTAACATCATTCAAAGAATTGAGATACGGAACCCCCCCCCCTTCCCCCCGTTCCCACTTCCTGCGTACGCGCTCTTTAATAACGCAACTCGAATGACAACAGGACATCCAGTCCCTAATTTTACCCACTCGCTCGTTAAAGTGTAATTTTCCACATTCGTTCTTCTAAGTCCATTTTTTCCTTTCCCCTTACATACCAACGATTTTCAAGGCTTAATATGACGCCCATATACTTCCCCCCCCCCCAAAAAAAAAAAACCCACGACTGTCCTCTACTCCAACTATGAAGCACGATTCGCGCTTCATTATGCGACCAACCGCCGTTTAATTAGCACTCAACTTTCCGCTGTGATACGAATCCTCAGACAACCCATTCAACGTCTTCCAGGATGACATCAATTAAGAAGGCGGTCCTTCTTAACATTTTCATTCGTCTTTCCAAGTATCACCAGTTTTGCAAACATCCCTTCGCATTCAATGAATGCTTAATTGCGGATAAGTGAACCTACTTTAGAAGTTGAGCATATTTTCTTTTATCCTCCGGAAAACTGCTCCAAAGTGGACTCTTGCTGCTTCCGACGAAAAATACAAACACTCTCTAATGCATCAGAAATACTTCCAGGTTCATAGAGTAAACAAAATCCACACTGCCCTGATGATTTCTTTCTCGAATGTATTGCATTGAAAACGAAATTGAGTGCAGTTCATATCACAAAATTACCATTAAATGACCTCAAACATATAAGTGAGAAAATCATCAATACACCACTTCTTCCCGCCCCTGTCCCACTCAAAGCGGGAAAATAAACACCACCGTGAAAACCTCGATATCACATCTTTCTTCCCTAAATTCCATCTCATCTTAGAAATAGAAAAACTGAAGACAGAAATGGGCGTCGTTGCAAACGGGTGTCTCTAAGAGGGAGAAAAAGCCTGAACGAATCCTTTTGCGAACTCAACTTTCCAGAAAGGGAAGAGGAGAATATGCCAAGGGAGGTGCGAATCCAAGGTTTCACGGCAAATGTGGCGAAACAATATGGAAAACTTTCGGACTAATTCGAATAGCTAGTTCAAGTTGAAGAAAAGAAAATGTCTCTAGCCCTCCGGAAGACGTATCTCACCAATTACCTCCCTGCAAATTTACCGCTCACCTCGCCAACCCCCCCCCTCCCCCTCCTCAACCTACACCGTCTTTGTTCTTCAAATAAACTACAACTCACCGATGACTGAGGTTTTATAAATATAAATAGCACATTCATTCAAATAGATGCATTCGTATTTTGCATATTCGGCTTGCTCTCAATGGCCGCGTCTCGTGCTTGATAGAATAGAATATAGGCAGATTCGCTATTCTTTTGCACGCCGCATTCCGACAGACCGAAAAAGTCCTCTATAGTGACAGGATCGATTTTCTGAAAAGCAGCGCAATTTCACGATTCCTTCCTTTCAGCATAAAAATGAAATGAATAAATCTGCACAAAACAAAAAACCTATACAAATTTCTTCGGCGCATAAAATATTTAATAAAGAACTGAAACTTGTTATGAAAAATTAATACCACGAAATCAAGAGGATCTATACTACTTATACAAAGAATTCATCAACTGTGACAAAGACTCTGAAAACAACTGTGCATCAATTTCTGGGACGAAACCCTTCAAAAACGTAACCAAACATCGCTATTTGTTTCCATTCTGTGTTATTCGCTTTGTGAGAAACTTTTAAAAATCGCAACAATTTCGTATACCACCAAAGTTGCGAATCAAGAGTTTCCAAAAAGAAACGCAGAGAAACAAACGTCAACGATATCGTCATCGAACAGAAGCCAGAAAGCGTGTGATTTGACGACGGTGATATAGTGTCCTCGATTTGGAGTTGAGCCGCAGTGCACCACAACTGCGCACAGATCATACAATCGATCTCGGTTTACGGCGTCATCACTCTTAAAAAGTACGGTACAGAAAATTTTAAAAACTGCAACAATTTCGTATACTACCAAAGCATACATAAAAATTTCAAATAGATTTCGGATACTTTCTGCAGCTGTAATTTCATCGATATGTTTTCCGTCGACATAGCTGGCAACCATTTTTCCAACCAGTTCTGACCTGCGCTTAGCGCATTCATGTAATTCCATTTTGGCGCACAAGCGAATCCCCTCATCTCAACTGCAACTTTCCCGGTTTTCTTCTTACATTTCGTGGACACTCTTTAAACAATGCGCTTCATTCATCATCTGTTGTCGTTCATCCACGTGACTAGCCAAAGTGCGTCCTGGAGTGCATCATTTCAACGATACCCTTCACGCCAAAACGTGATCGAAAGTCTTCATTGGTGGTATGTCGCAACCTGTTCATGCCCACCATGCGTCGCTCCATGGCACGCTGAGTCACTACTAACTTCCGTTTTTCTGCAAGCGCTGTATTTCACGTTTCGCAACCGTCTGGGAGGATCGCATTGCTGAACAACTCTGCTTTCACAAGCGGTGGTGTTTTCCTATCTGTGAGGATGTCGCAGACCTTTTTCAAAGCAATCCACCCCCGCTCTCCTCCTCACCCAAACCGTCGTCCATTCATATCGCCTGCTTCAGATAGACCATAGCTATATACAAGCTCGACGTTTCGGTTTTCAAGCTTCATGTCAAACGCAGGGTTTCATCCACTGTCTTGCCGCTGTGATTTTGAGCCCAACTGCCTTCGCATTACTGTTAAACTTGTTTAACAACTCCTGCAACGTTTGTGGGTTCTCTGCAATGAGCACCGCATCATCTGTAAATAAGAGCTTCTGAACTACCTTGCCGTCTATTCGAAAGCTTTCCGTCGTTTTTATGTTCCGCAACACATTCCCATCCTTGCATGTGAGGTTTTTTGGAGAACAGATACCTTGTTTCACGCCTCTACCGATTCTTACTTTTACTGGCTTATCAAACAGGGTGTTTTCTATCTGTGATCTCGTCAGTGAATCTTTACCACACAAAATCGACCACCTGGTTTGATAGAGCTTGTAGTAGGTCATGCTTTACAGAGTCAAATAGAGCTCTCTTAAAATCTACGAGGAGTAAACGTAGTGAAAATTTCTATCCTTGGCACCATTTAACCAGCTGCGCTGCAACGAAAACGTGGTCAGCAGCGGAAAACTGCTTCTGAAGCCGGTTTGCTTTCTTCTTGAATTTTCGTCGAGTGCGGTTTCTATCCGGGCATACACCACGCACATAACCTTGTGCAAATGTGATAGCAAGCACATTGCACGACAGCTGCTAATGCCCTCTCGTTCTCCTTTCTAGGGAATCAGCACTGTTCTGGATCTCTTCCATTTCTTCGGTATCTTTCCCGACTGTATATACTACCATGTGAATCGGGCATTCAATGCCTGTGCAAGCTGTTCACCCGCTGCTCGTATTTCCTCTGCGTGTACTTGATCTAGTCCTTCAGCCTTCCATGGCTTCGCATTGCGTACTGCTTTTTTGACCTCACTCGGTGTCACCTTGCGCACAGAGGATGTGGCCGTTAAATCAGGACTCTTGATGGTTACTACCGATGAAAGAAGTTGTTCCTAGAAATTCTTGCAAATACCTCCCATTTGCTCTCGACTTGTCGTTCTGCGGCCTGCAGTGCAGACAAACTCTGATGCGATCGTACTTTGACACAAATGTGTTTCCTTTCAAGCATTCTTCAAACCGGCTTTGTATATCGTTGCATCCCTCAGCTCTTCTTTCTTAAAGTCACTGTACTCTTCCGTCATTTCCCTTCTTAAATCCTTACACCAAAGCTTGCACTTTAGACCTGCATTAGCTTCTGCCGCTATAGTTCGTCTTTTTCGAGGAAATGCGCGTGTTTCTTGGTTAAGACGGTACCTGGCGCTTAGCAGCAGCCTTGCATTTGTTGTATTTCCAGAGAAAGTGGCTGGAATCGGTGCCAATTTCGCTTTTGGAAACACCCCAGTTCTCGGATACAGTAGCTTGCAAGAAAAAGGTCAGCTGCGAACTGCTGTGATCTGTAAAGATATATCACTTTGTTGCGAATTCTTCCTTCTCCCTTGAAGTCGATCATAAGCTTCGCTCTCACAAGACGATGATCGGAGTGTAAGGATTTGGCCCATTGCTGGATAATGAATACATCCGTAACCGTATATAAATAAATAAATAAATATACATATATAAATATGTATATGTGTAATATTTTATATGTGATGGAGAAACAATCTTCAATAAATCGCCAATTATTGTTCACTGACATAAGCGAACTTTACTCAGAAAGTTAACAGAAAGCCCAGAAGGGACGATTCTTTTAATGAGACAAAACTTACAACGTTAAAGAGACGTAGCTCAAGCGGGAATAGCACTCTATATGATAGTTTAGTATACCGATTTAGTTGCTCCACATATTTGAAACGCTTCAGATGCAAAGCCAACAGCTGCGGCAACTTCTTCACGCGCATTCTCTTTTGTGCCTGCAATATGTTTATTTGACAAGTTTCTAATGACTGAGTTATCTGATTTGATTCAAAGCTCTTTCGACACTTCAGGCGTAATGGCATAGGGAAGACAAATCGAAGCTTTCTGAATCCCCCAATACCTCTGGCAAAACCGATATAGCAACGAGCCCTAACAGGAACATAAAGACTGCTCTGCACACGTGCTACATACTCCCAATTTCGGAAAATTTCATACGAATCTCGAAAACAAGGCCATGGACTAGATATCTTTAAAATGTTTTTTGCGCAAGAAAATTGCGCAAGCCTCCAAAATGTCAACATTCTGCGGGGATGCAAAGCCTCAACTAAAGTTGGCAAGCTCAGAGTTGCTCGGCGTTCGTGAAATAAAACGCTTCAAATGACTGGGACACAACTATGTTAAGTGAGCCGTATCCAAAACGTAAAAGATTACAGTATTCTTTTAAATGGTCAGCGTAAAAGGTATTTTGCGGACTGATGATAAGTAAATTTGACGAAGATTATACTAAATATCATTAAGCACTTTCTCAGTCGACTTAGTGCAAATAAACATTTAGCAAGAGTGACACTTCTTTCAAAACGCAAAAAACAATCCCCAAACGAACCTCCTGTTTGGAACAACAGTTCTCGCAATAATACTTTTGATCGGCTTGTAACGTCTCCATATTCGAAAATACGCGTAAACAGTGCGTTATTGATGCATTCTGCTCAACGTCAACACTCAAATCGAGAAAGTCCTCGTCCTTACTCGATACCTAAAGCAATAAATCGTTATTATTTTCTTCGATGCATCATTACCTCACTCGCTTATTGTTAATATTGCACAAAGGCCTTGCGCGAAAAGCGCAAAAGTGCAAAAACTACTTTAATGAAATGCACTTTTCAACCTTCTTAATGACGCTCACGATCGACTACTTTTATTTTGGACAAAACAGACGTCACAAATATATAACTGACCTACGTCAGCTATTGCTAGTTCGTTTCGAGTGTCACGAGCAATAAAACGTTTAAAAAATTATGCATTCATTCATTTATTTTTAAAAAGTTGCAGCCTACTTTTAGCTAAGCATGTCACTTCAACGTATCCCTGAACAGTCAGGCCAATCGGCGAGAACAGTTAAAATCTTGCTCCTAACTTAAAAAATTCATCCTCCATCCGCTTTCCCAAATATTGACGTTTGAGATCATTCAAATTCATTGTCTCAAAACAAACTGACTGCGCTGCCACTCAGAAATGAAAATCATAAATGGAGAAAGATGCAGCAAGGGACGTCTACCTGTACGCGCTCTCTAAATGAGCTAATATGTCTTTTATTCCCTATGTGTTATTAAGTGACCGCAACAGAACTGCACCAAGAGATGGATAAAGTCACTTCAGTTCATTTTCAACCCAACTTTGAAAGCAAAAAGGCTACCGTTTCACAATTCAGGCATCGCGTTTCGTTTGTGAGTGTACCTTGGAAAATCTCATGAATCCAAGTCGTCTCACATTTCGAACCACTGAAAACAAATATGCCCATTTAGCAATATTTTCATACAAAAATATGAAAATGTGGAAAAGAGATGATCAATCAGGTTGCCTAATACGACTCATTACTACCTCAACCACAAAAACAATTATTTTTCATAATTATTCTCACAAATATTTTCAATAAAAATTGTTTTACCGTAGACGCGACGAATGCCCAAACAATCACAATAAATTAACTTCCTGATCCCTTTTCTTTTCTTAATTATTCTATACTGCCTGAATCCATTTCCCCTCCTAAATTGGCTATCCTTGTTAAGCGCAGTCTTCGAAGAAAGAAGACAGTAAGAAAAAAAGACAATATTTAAGGTATGACCGGTTTTCGACTATATTTTCAAGATGCCGTAAAGCGAGGAGACCGAACTGCAGTAATTCACCTATTTCAGCACGGTAATAGACAATCTTTATTTAGCTAAATGAATTTTCAAGAAAAAAAAACCTTGGCTGACACTGCGACCTTGAATCATGAGTGCTGGAAGGGGTGACCACCGAGGATCCCTTCTTCGCAATCCCGTTTGCCTTAGATGCTCTCTCGTTCCGCTTTTCTTCAGAGAGCGTCTCGGAGATCGTATTCAAAAGATAATTCAAAAATTCGTGCGCATCTTGCTGCATATAGTTATCGAAAATCTCTGAACACATTAATTGATTAAGTTAATTTCACTATTTCAGCTATATTATTATTTAACAAGCAATTAAGTTGTACAAACTACTCTAAACGAACGCTCGGCACTTCTGGCGTGTCGTAGGTTAGATGAGCATGAAAACCATGAAAAAAAGGTCTCTATTCCGATTTTGGCGCTGACATCGAGATGATCCAACCAGTTTTCAAGTCTGATAAGAACTAGCTAATATAATCGCTCGAGTGAAAGCGTTCGGAAAACGAAACAACTTTGCATTTCTTTTCTAGACGATTCAGACCATGCTTCAAAAACAACGCCAACAAGGCCCTGCATTACAATATCAGGTGGAACACACCCAAGCAGTTATGAATTACGGGACGATAGGGCATTGACGAACATAAAACAAGTCTTCATGCTTTATCATAGGCGTTGAACTCAAGCACGAATACCGAATTCTCTTCGATGGAATTGCAGAAGTCGAAGGAGGAGTGCAGGAAAGTTCTAATTTAAACGTAGGGATGGGGTGGGAGGACGGCTTTGTTCGAGCGAATTCAGTATACTCAAAAAAATAAAAATAAAATAAAATAAAAGAAATGCCCCATGTCTGAGCACAGATATGATCAAACACCATCAAACGTTCACTACAACCAGATCACAAGCTAAGTTGCAGATTGATTTGCCTATCATTGTGAACGATTTATATAAAGGAACAACCTGCTGTCTTTCGTACTAATCTGTTAACTTTATTAAAATATCTCTTGAAATTATTCGCCCTGGAAAATTCGAAAAAAAAAATGGAATATGATGAGAGCAACGGAGTTGAACTCTAAATAGTGAATTGAAAACTTTTCGTTACAAACGTTAATGTGAAAAAATTGCAATCTTTACCATTCTCTTTTTTCAATTTGGTTATAAAGCGCTTTGGCGCTATAGTGCCAACACGTCGCTTCTGTGTGGCGATATTATGAAACAAATCCGCCAAGCACGTTAACAGATTTTCCTTCTGGTTTCCTGTAACGGAACAAACTAAACGTTTAACGTCAAGTCGAGATCTCATTAACGGTAATAAAACTCGAAATAGCTTCGCATAACGCGGTCCCTCGTGCGATCGATGCCAATCACTCATGCATATTTTTCCCATTTCTCTTCCACTCTCAGTTCAAAAGCTTGAAAGTGTTTCACATTTTCGTAACCTCAGAAAGTGGACGACGAGAGATGAAGCGAACGTAGGATGGTAGGAGGACTGCCAACGCAAAGATGCCATCTAATAAATCGAGCAGCACAAAAGCATAAACATGAAGCACGGGACGAGCACGTGTATATGCTTCGAGAACAAACAGTTCATCAATTTTTTTTTGGCATTAACCAATCGCCTCTGGTTGACTAATATTTTGTCTTTCACCATCATTCCTTTCTCATTCCGCCTCGCATCGCCCATTCGGACGTGCTCAACAAAAAGAAAAGAAACGAAAAGAGAAGAAAAGAAAAGGCCTTCTAAAAGGGATAAGGCAATTATCGCATGGTGAGAATTTATTTTAGGAAATTATCGCCTCTCAAAGCCAAAAAAAATGCATCAGCCGACAAGCGTAAAGTCGTTTGTCTTGGCATGCAGACCAATATACCAAATCGACATCACGCTGCGCTCACCTATTACAACACCTTTATCTCACCAGTCCAAACTTCCTAAATAACATATCGTACTTAGCGCTTTTCAAATATTTCTTGTGGGGGGAAAACTGCAGGTTAGTCCCACAGATACTTCTCCTATCTCTTTAACCATACTACTTGATGCCACTTTACTGACTGATTACTAGCAGCTTGTCTCTTTATTAATCACGACAGTCAGGCGATGAGATCATGTTCCCCATACTACACTGTTGGCGGTTTCCTTCATAGCTAAAAAAAGTTGAGTTTAATAACTACAAGCAGAAGAGCTGCTGAATTTTTATGAGCACCAATCTTTCATACACTTACAATAATCTCTGAACTTTCAATTACTTTGTCGCTTTTTACAAAAGCCAAAATTAAAGAGTTCTGCAATCAGAAAGTGAAAATCGAAAGTTATTAAGTCAACACAAGAGTGCCTAAGAAAAACTGCTCCAAATTTCTTTAAATTCTCACTTTCTACGTTTACCAAATTTTAGCGCAAAACTGTGCGCATTACACCAACCTGATTTCTTCAACTGCTGTTTATAGTGAAGAATCTTCTCCCGGAACGGTTGACAAAAATATAACGCTTGAATGACTGAATTGCAATAGCACGTATTCCCGAACTGAAAACATCCAAAATCGTCAATTCATATTATATTCAATCAATATCCAAACGACACATCAACATCGGATCCACGTCGAAAAATTTCGACAATTTTTGCATTATCGAAGCCGTCATGATATCGAAACTACTAGAAATATGCAGCACTGCGTAATATGCTCCAAAAGCAAACATAAAAGTAGGCCTTCGTAATTTACTTTAACATATTTTTTTTCTTCCCACAACTACGGAATAAATTCAAGTGAACTTCAACCCAAACCACCAAACTCAAAATTCCTTTTAGAGACTTAATAGACACACCTCAAATGGCAAGTGCTACCCTTAATAGTTCCAGGGCCAAGAAAGCCATCTGAGAAATAAACGTCGATACAAGACTGCAGTACCGCATAATAAACTTTCAACGACCCATCATAGACAAACGACGGCGCTCATACCAGATAGATGCGCAAAGGAAGGATGGCAACATTTTGGTTTAAGATCAGAAAAGATGAAGTATTTATATGGTCCAGCCTTTGGAACTGAGCGTTATGTCAACAGTTTTCCAACATTTCCTTATCAAACTCGTAACTGCAAACGACATTACTAGACACGAGAAGGAAATTCCTTTCTGTCACTCCTCCAGTCAACAGGGATAATGAGTTTATAGCCTTGATATAATCATTTATTTTCAAAAGAATTTATTATCCTTTCACGGCTACTGTTAAGACAACATTGAATTATTTTGAACTATTGAAAAGTAGACGAGTAAACTCACATTGACGAGCCCGTAGAAGTGTTCATTACTTAAAATATGATCCGAGCTGATCTCTTTCTCGAGCTGTGACGACGCGTTCGCACCCTTAAAGTTTCACATTGAATTAGTACAGTGCGATTAAGAAGATGCTAATAAATTCGCGTTCTTAAATGAAGGATAAATAAAAAACAATAATAACGATGTGACTTCCACAACTATTCCAGAAGTACTTTCACTGTCTACGAAGTCAAATTCGTAGAGTCAACCCATTGACATATTATTATTGATTTCTTTTATTTTTGAAGCCATACGGTAAAGCTTTAAATTAGACTTTTTAAATTAAACTGTTTTGCGGGAAGCGAACACGAAAATAATACCAGCAGACGTCGATGTAAAGTGAATGAGAATGATTTATTCGATTTTCGGAGTTTTTTTTTCCGAAAACATTAAATAAGAAAACAAAATTCAGATCACCGTTTGGCCGATTAACCTTCACAATTGCAAAAGAATACACCGCTCGACATAAGATGATAGGTTAAAATGCAATAGTTGAGAAACAATAGGATAAGAGGAGCGAAAATTTCTCCAACAAATAATAAAGGAAATAACAAAAAAAGCAAACCATTATGGCTGCGTCGCACGTGGAAATACAGCTGTATGGCAGTTCGGCGGTGTGTGAAGTGATTGCTGTACACTCCTCTGTTCAGTCTATTCCATTCCACCTTTCAGCTACAATAAATATCGCCACCATTGTAAACCATACTTAATACTACAACTATGATAACGAGTAATTATTAGTGAAAAACCTTTTCAAAATAAAAGCTCTATAAATATCGACAACAATTGTCAAATTCCAATACGAAATATCACATCAGACGAAGTAACGTTTCTGAAGATAACGCATCCCAGTGGAAAACAAAATGACTTCGAATAATTGCGTGCAATGCTATCTCTCGTTGCTGTGTTTTGCTTTCGAGATAGAACGCGAATAGTTGTGCTACAGTTCTACTGAACTCAGTTGAAAGTACTTCTCACCTAATGCAAAAGCTACGAAGAAATCAAACCTATAACGGTAAAACCAACAGTCAGGTGAGTCAAAGTGTTTACGCCGACGTCATAAAATGAAAGCGATGATAGGAAGTAACGAAGCGAAGTAAACCTTAACACAGTGATGAGTCTATCATTAAGGGACTGTTCGCCCTACACAAAACCTCCGCGGAGATCACCAGGCCTCTACCATACATTTTCATCATGAAAACACAAACTAGGGCCATTACAGGCCGTTTCCATTATTGCGAATCAAGCCTAGTCATTTCACCAAAACGGGACCTTAACATTACTCGTTTACGGATAGTACAGGAAGCGGTTGTAATTTCATTGCTAAAACGCTCAATTTCCTTGCTAGTTCACCGGTGAGTCCGTCGGCGGTAATAATCTGAATGGTATAAAATTTACACGCTTTCAAACATCTTCGGCTCTTTTCGCAATTGCCTCTTGTACTATCTGTAAGACATCAGCATGAAAACTAATGCAAAGCCGATCGTCTTGTCTTCATGCTTAAACAGCGATAAATTTCGTCTCCTACTTTCAATTGTTATCGAGCTAAAAACAACCAAACGAGCAAATATATCAACGAAACGCATACACCGTTAATGAGAACGGCATATATAACTGTGCGCTAAACTTGATGTAGTCAAAATGTGCTTCGTAAACGTAAAATTTACCAAAACACACAAAAAAAAGGTTCCCGTCAAAGTTGATGCCTTATCTCAGAGGGTTTTCAACGAAATTCTCTAAGAATTGTCAACCTGAAAACCGGCCTCACTGAAGTATTCGGTACGAAAATAATGATGATTACTTTTTAAAAAACTCAAGCACACAACCAACACGCATTAATCATCCCAACAAAATACACTGTCAATGAAACAACACCTTCACAGACCAAAAATCAGCTACAAAACGGGCAAAAAAAAACGTTTCTATAAACTTCGGTCGATTTCACTGAAAAGGTTTGAAACACATGCGTATTACGCATTTTATGCGAGGAGGGATCAAGACGGAAACGGATGGCAATCTATGAATTTCATTTGACACGCACCAGTGCGCCATCGAGAACGAAGGTGAGATCACAAGTGCATACCTAGTAGAAAGAGAGGTTCTGCGTGAACAGCGCAATGAATACGTTCTGCTAAGGATGTTGTTCGCTGTAATTGTGCTTGCTACTAAATTTGCATCGCATTACGCTATTTTTTTTCTTGATGTAGTAAAGGTGCTAAAACTATAAAAAGCGTTAAGACCTTCGCAGCGAATTCTCTAACGCCCTTATCACAAACGCCACATAGCAAACGAATACACTCATGCCTCGCAATATCAGCACCTAACCACAACGATGATCATTTGCGATAACACTAGAACCGATCACCACAGCAACGGATCATACAAAACCATCGAACACAACGACTTCAATCAGTTACGTTTAGCCACATGAAGCTCAAGATATACCGCCATAACAGCGATTTTGATCGGAAACGAATTTTTGTTGACGCTCAAATGATAGCGCTATAGAACCCATGCTTGCCGATACTAATAATTGCAGCTGAAAGACGCATGAACGAGGGAGGATACATACGGTAGAGCGCAGTTATGCGCTTTTTCGAAAAACGTTCATGCAGAGGTCGGTCGATCACTTTTGTCGTTGCTGTTCTTAATTTTCATATTTTACAACAAAATGATCTCATTGCATTCAGCGTTTGATCCAAATGATGGCGGTGGCTTGGCAATTCGTACAAGAAATGCCGAGTTCTTCATGTTAATTTCGGTCACGAGTGACGCATCCTGCGATCGGGCGACAAAGTTTTACCATCTGCCTATCCGCGATCTTGGAGTCACCGTTTATCCAAATTTGCACCGCACTGAAGTATAACGAAGGCGCTAAAGGCAGTTAAGTGTATCCTACACAACTGCATTGAACATTACCGTAAAGCGCAAATTGTGTACTGCGGCCCCGTAGTAGAGCACTGTACGCAGTCACCATATTTGCACCGCACTGAAGTATAACGAAGGCGCTAAAGGCAGTTAAGTGTATCCTACACAACTGCATTGAACATTACCGTAAAGCGCAAATTGTGTACTGCGGCCCCGTAGTAGAGCACTGTACGCAGTCACCATATTTGCACCGCACTGAAGTATAACGAAGGCGCTAAAGGCAGTTAAGTGTATCCTACACAACTGCATTGAACATTACCGTAAAGCGCAAATTGTGTACTGCGGCCCCGTAGTAGAGCACTGTACGCAGTCACCATATTTGCACCGCACTGAAGTATAACGAAGGCGCTAAAGGCAGTTAAGTGTATCCTACACAACTGCATTGAACATTACCGTAAAGCGCAAATTGTGTACTGCGGCCCCGTAGTAGAGCACTGTACGCAGTCACCATATTTGCACCGCACTGAAGTATAACGAAGGCGCTAAAGGCAGTTAAGTGTATCCTACACAACTGCATTGAACATTACCGTAAAGCGCAAATTGTGTACTGCGGCCCCGTAGTAGAGCACTGTACGCAGTCACCATATTTGCACCGCACTGAAGTATAACGAAGGCGCTAAAGGCAGTTAAGTGTATCCTACACAACTGCATTGAACATTACCGTAAAGCGCAAATTGTGTACTGCGGCCCCGTAGTAGAGCACTGTACGCAGTCACCATATTTGCACCGCACTGAAGTATAACGAAGGCGCTAAAGGCAGTTAAGTGTATCCTACACAACTGCATTGAACATTACCGTAAAGCGCAAATTGTGTACTGCGGCCCCGTAGTAGAGCACTGTACGCAGTCACCATATTTGCACCGCACTGAAGTATAACGAAGGCGCTAAAGGCAGTTAAGTGTATCCTACACAACTGCATTGAACATTACCGTAAAGCGCAAATTGTGTACTGCGGCCCCGTAGTAGAGCACTGTACGCAGTCACCATATTTGCACCGCACTGAAGTATAACGAAGGCGCTAAAGGCAGTTAAGTGTATCCTACACAACTGCATTGAACATTACCGTAAAGCGCAAATTGTGTACTGCGGCCCCGTAGTAGAGCACTGTACGCAGTCACCATATTTGCACCGCACTGAAGTATAACGAAGGCGCTAAAGGCAGTTAAGTGTATCCTACACAACTGCATTGAACATTACCGTAAAGCGCAAATTGTGTACTGCGGCCCCGTAGTAGAGCACTGTACGCAGTCACCATATTTGCACCGCACTGAAGTATAACGAAGGCGCTAAAGGCAGTTAAGTGTATCCTACACAACTGCATTGAACATTACCGTAAAGCGCAAATTGTGTACTGCGGCCCCGTAGTAGAGCACTGTACGCAGTCACCATATTTGCACCGCACTGAAGTATAACGAAGGCGCTAAAGGCAGTTAAGTGTATCCTACACAACTGCATTGAACATTACCGTAAAGCGCAAATTGTGTACTGCGGCCCCGTAGTAGAGCACTGTACGCAGTCACCATACCTTATGAATGTTTTAAAAGTATAGAAAACGAGCGTGAAAATTAAACTCATACAGCAGGCATTTCGTAAACTGTTCGTGGGACCATATACACCCGATTATAAGGCTAAGTGGATGGTAGTCGATTTCGAACCATTGGAGTATCGCCGGCTTTAATTTGACCTGGCCCTCTGGTTCAAAATCGTCAGTGGTTTCTCTGATATACCCTTGGAAAGTCTATTCACACTTCTTGATCAGCGTGAACTTCGACTCCATCATTATCAATTACCGCGCAAAACCTTTTCCGTGAATAGCGCATCTTCTACAGCTTCCAGTGAGAGATGTCCATACTCGGAATGATCCTACCCGTAGAATCGTTGAAGCGCAGAATCTTCCCCCGTTCATGAACCGCCTCGACTCGTTTGATCTCAGAACAATTATTATATAGTTTATTGAGTCACTTCACCTGTTTTTTTGATTTAATTACCGACTTATGTTGAACGGTCCTAATTCTTCAACGCACACATGTGCAACTCATTTTCTTACCAGTCCTTGCTAATTATATGCCATTCTTTCATTTACCCATGTACAATTTGCCTGAATGTGTGCTCGTACAGCTGCATTTATGTCGGTACTGTTTTGTTATATATCTTACTGCTGCGTGCAGTTTTCTTTCCTTTATTTATGTGAATATAGAATATAGACTATTCTTCTTTTTCTTCGTCTTCTATTTTTTTGTCTCTCTTTGCGCTTGTCCATATCATTCTAGTCTTGCGTAGATGTGGACACGCTTATAATTGACTTGCTCCGTAGAGGTGATACCATCTGAGTGCATAAAGCAATGATGACACAGAGTGGACTGGACTGAGCTCCTGCATATCTATCCTGCAGTGATAGGTATGCCACCCGGAAGCCCACTGCTTGTTTCCAGTCGCACCTTCGTATGCAATACTGTCTTCCATTGGAATGTTGTGACGACACAACAAAACAAGTTTGCTTGTTTCACGCTAACGCTGCAATTTTTCGATTCATCGTTAT
>JPKZ01002147.1:550839-572114 GCA_000803305.1 Toxocara canis
CCTTCCCTCCGTTAATTTTACCCTCTTTCCCTTTTCCCCATTTTCTTTATCAACTGTCGTCCAGATATTAACAAAGAATGCCTCCTCTATATAAAAGCTTAAATGATTCTTTTTAGGGTGAGGTGAAAACGCATTTCTTTGCCCTTTTATCTTCTTTGACAACAGCATCTAGAATGTGGACTTTGAGATCTTTCATTGTGTTACGATGACGTCGTGTCGCTGAGATGTTCGCGTTTGCTGTGCGAAGGGCTCCCCAGCAGTGAGGCATTCCTCAGTGCAGCGTTTGCGTTTATCTACTGTCTGAGAGCGTACGACCATTTGTTGCTCCTGCTGTCATGTGTAGGCGCGATTGATAACTTAGGTTGTTGGCCGTCGACGGATATCGCCTATCGGATGGGAAGAAGGGGTAATTTCGTTGGGAAATTTTGTAAAAACTAAATGGATTTCTAAAACGAAAAATTTTTCTGTATAATACCTCTGAGAATAAACAAAAAAACATCTCCCGAACTTCATGAAAAAACGTTATTTTTCCTCCCGATGAAACCGAAAAGGTTTCTAGCTGTACGAACATGCTCTTTCCGCTCAGTAGCGTTATTTTATTAAAGTTAACAATTTCTCTAGTTACTTCGTTTAAGGCGCGATCGGCTGTGCGTTTAATATATCATTAAAATGAAATAAGGTGAGAATTTGTTTCAGGAGAGATGTATTTAACTCGACGGCTGCTAGGGCCGTTTACGAGTGCAATAGCTCGTAAACTGGAACACTACAGCCAATTCCAACCCTCCTCGTTGACAATCCAGCAGTACCTGGACTTTGGTCGAACGGGTACTATGCAGTCGTCTTTCCTTTTCCTTAAGAATGAACTGCTCGTACGATTGGCCAACATTATGCAGGTATAGTTTTGAGGGTTCTAGTATGAGCACAAAAATGTGCCTAGACGAAAGCCGATCTTTCAAGAAGATGCAGGACGGGCGAGTGATCTTGTTGATCTTGCTTATGATAGCAACGCTCACATGATCGAAAGTGCAATGTAGATCAAAAGAAGAAATTCATACGACTATACGCCAAAAGTGACCTTCAGTAGCACATCCTTAAAGCATAGCTTTGTGGTGTATAAAGCTAGGCAGTATAGCGTATGTTGTAACGCAACAGAAATTTTTGAAGAGCGTTTTTTTAACGCCTGAGTACAGTGTATAGAGGGGTTTAAACTAAAAATGGTTCCATGAATGGGTAGCGCAAATAAATGGGAATTTCGTATATATATATATATATACATATATATATATATGTACGTATATACATATATATACATATATACATACATATATACATACATATATATATAAGTATATATATATATACATATATATACATATATATACACGCGTGTACATATATATGTATATACATATATGTATAGTCTTATGTATATGGGGCTGATTTGACCGTGATACTGGCCTTGAAAACCATTGTGCGGGAAGGTAAATGAAGTAGCGGAAGTATGGAAGTTCACGAAAAACTGAAATTTGGGTTCGTTGCGTTTTACTCTGAACGCACTTAGTCGAGTCAATCCTCTGAAATTTTGCACAATAGGGTCCCTCTGAAACTGTTGTCTGTTTTTCGTTAATATCGGACTAATTCCCAAGATGCTCATTTTCCATGTTAGTTTTGTGATACGTTTAATTTTTCGGAAGGATTTATCTTATGTAAGACACATGGTCTTAAGAAGTTTTTGTTGGTCATGTGTAAAGTGAACTAGTCTTTATCATACTGGAGCGCGAGCAAATCACGTTTATTTTTCAGGAGATTAATCTCTTGCCTCCGAATTTGCTGAAGATGCCTTCAGCTCGGCTTGTTAACAGTTGGTACTGCGAAAGTTTCGAAGATTTATTACACTTTGAGCATGCTCAAGCCGAATCCGATACAATGTCCAAGTACGCTCATATTATATTTTACTTAGGTCTTTTCTTTATGTTTATAGCAATCAAGACGTGTGGAGAGAAAAAAGATTCGGTTCAAAGTTCACAGAAATAACGGAATTTTAAAAGAGCTTTCATCAGACTTTCATATAACAATGGAAGTTTGTTAATTGCATGCCACGCTATAACAGTGCAGCTTTAAAGATTGGCCAAAGTGTTTTTTATTGAAAGGGGCTTGAAAAAGGGGGTAGGGTGTCCTGTGGCTTTTGAGGGTAGATTATTCGAGTAGGCGTTCTTCATCATTCGAAAACGGACAGCTGTTGCAAAAAGCAAAACAGATGAGAATGAGTGCACAGGAAATAGCTGCACGATGTGATCTTTTTTCGTCATTCTTCGCCTACGACAAATTGTGTAGGCGGAAAAACTGGAAAAATGAACTGTAAGTAAGGAACCATAACTGAATCTAAAAAAGAGCTGAAGTAAATAAAAGTAAGGTAAAAAAGAACTACACTAAAATAAAGAACTTAACCGTATTCATGATCACATATTTGCATTTGATGGATCGGTCGTTTGGATTGTGTAATTAGGTAATTAAATGGGGCTGTTTGAAATGAAGAGTTTTGTAAAAGGAAAATACGGTAGGGAAATGTCACACTACCGCAGTAATGGATTTTGGGCCTAAGAAAAAAAGCACCTTAAATACTAACTGGTGTTTGAGCTAGCTTTGCTGAAAGTTTTTGCGAAACTTCTTTTAAGTAAGGTGAAAATAGGGATTTGCAGCGCTTTTTTTTTCAAGGCTTTTATAACTCTGCGATTAGTGTGCTTATAGGCGTTCAACACCTCTTCCTCATTGTGACAGGAACGGGTTTATTAAAGAGGTGGGCCGGGGAGGGGAGGAGGGAGGAAGTCGGGGTAACAGAAATTTAAAATGTGGGTTGGGAGAGGGGGTCGGGGTAACAGAAATCTCGTACTATTGCGACCATCAATTTTCCATAGTTGCGAATATGAGTTGGCGACCTGTTCAGGTTCAACGACCAGTTGCAAACGATTCTGAAAAGGCACTCGCATGTGGTTGAAACAATGGCCGAAGGGTTGATTGAGCTACGCGAGAGTGAGGGTGTGGATATTGCCTCTGAACGTGGCATACAGTACTTTCTTGATCGATTCTATATCAATCGAATCTCTATACGAATGCTTCAAAACCAGCACCGTACGTTTTCTTTTCAAACTTTATTTTGGCTTTAGCTATAATGTTTGAAATAGTGCTGCTATTGGGAACTTAAAATTGTTAACAAAATTTTGGCGATAAACTACTAATGGGCTCGCTAATGGACTCTTGTCATGGGCAGGAATGCTGACGACTATTTATCGAACTGAAAGTGACATTTTATTCTATGATACTGCAGTGGTGGTATTCGGCGTGGTATTACCGGAGAGTCCGCGTCATATCGGCTGTATTGATCCCGGTTGCGATGTCGAGTCGGTTGTACATGATGCTTATGAAAATGCACGCTTTCTTTGCGAAAGGTATGTCCTTGACATATCTGGACGAACTCTAGCACCTTACTTCAGATTTGTAAGGAAGGTCTTTTGGATCTGCTGAGGAAGGGGAGCGGAAAGGGTTCCTTTAGTTCCAACCAAAACACTAGTTTCTAAACGAAAAACTTTCCCTGCCGCACTTTCAGTCACGTAAGATGTCTTCACTTCATGTAAGGCCTGCGGTGCTGCGTTTTCGATCTAAATTGAGAGGGGGGGGGGGGGGGGGGGGGATCCTATAGATGAATTATTGTGCAGTGACTCACTGCTTGCATCGAGTGGCCTGTGTTTTCGAAAGTGGAGTGTTTTTAAGCCGATTACTTTGGGTTTGTCCAGTAGTATGCCAAAGATTTTTTGACTTTTGACTCATTAGCGGTCCATCGCTCTTGTTTCATGATACTTGTCAGGCACTGAATGCGCACCGGAGATGCTGGAAAAAGCGCTTTTGTGATTCCGCGTATAGAGTGGACTCCTTCAGCCCATTGTATAAATAACGAGATAGAATCACATATTTCAGTCGAACTGATCGGCCGTCCAATTTTTCTATGAAACGTTCTTTTTTCCTCAATTTCTTATTTGTTTTGTAATCTATCCGGTTGAAAAATTTTCCTAATTATGCATAGGAAAAATTTGCCTATGCATAATTTAGGCACTTCCAGCGTCTACAACTTCTTTAACGGTTGTTAGATCAGTCTAAAAATTGGTTAAGCGATCGCCCTTGGTATAAATTTTACCGGACAACTTTCTCAGTTCTGGCTTCGGTGGATCCCGAGTTGAAGCTACTTAACATAAAGATAAAAACACAAACGTACATATGCATGAATCCAGTAGTCGCACAATGCGCATTCGAAGTGCAAAACTGATAAAGCGTATAGGAACGGTGGCAGCTTGAGTACTCGACAATGAGAATCATTCATTTCAGCCAACAGGCTTAGTGACAAACTCAGTTGACCAAATTATGCATTTTAAGCACAACGTCCTGCTAGAAAACGAAAGATGTTTTCGGTAATGTGTTGTTATTTTGATTGTTTTTCCAGATATTACCTGACATCACCAGAGATGAAACTTGAGATGCACAACTCGGTGAATCCCGGTATGCCGATCTCCATTGTTGCGGTGCCGTCTCATCTGTATCACATTATGTTCGAACTGTTCAAGGTATTGTTGATTATTTTGAAAATAGTTTTTCTCCCTTGGAATGTGCACCTTTTAGAGTCAGACTTTAGTGTTTTTGTTTTCGATTTGTAACCAACAACATTCGTCGTATATTCGATAATTGCAGAATTCGATGCGCGCAACAGTGGAGAATCATGGTGTGGATGAAGACTTGCCGCCGATTCGAGTTATGGTCGTTAGAGGCGCAGAGGATCTTTCTATTAAGGTAGGTTATAAGTTAGATACCATTTACCATACTATGCGCCTGTTTTTCCCTATGAAATATACAGAATTTGAATGACGTCTTTTGGATTGTGGAACTAACTGTTAGCGCGTCGATTTAAAAATAAAGTTCCAATATGCGTGTCACATATTTAGTGGAACTTATACGAGCATGGCATGTGGTTTTCGATTTATCACTGTGACGATAGGTGAAACGCTGTGACGTTGGGCGATCATCTGTCTCCGTCATTTTAAGGTAATGAGTGATATTAGCGTATCACTCACAGATGATACTCTGTCAATATAGGAGAGTGATTTAGTGCAAATCCCTCTAAGATCTGAGCAGAATTCGAGGGAAATAAGAAAATTATTTGATAAGAAATTATATGAAAGAAAGAGGACAATAACTGCATTTGTTAAAAACTGCAGTAATTTTGCCTTTGCAAAGGAAGCCAAGAAACGATATGAATGAAGCGAGAACTCGAAGTCGCATATGTCAACGCCAAAACTCAATTGCGCGATACCGACCACGATGTATGACATGCACACACTTTCGTCGAGCGAGAGTTTGAGGTCGATAGGGAACATCAAGGCGTTCCACCTCCTTCAGAGTCGATAAACTTAGCACCGATCTAACCGGGATATAAGCGCGCTTCAATTTTTACGAACGAGAGAACTTGAAAGAGCAACATACCAATTCTCTGCCAGAGAAATGACGCTATGGACAAAACAGCGGTCGTGCAGAGCCTTCGCAACGAGCAATGGCTGTAGTGAGAACTTGACCATGATAATCGACAGGGCCATACATCGTCAGTGACAAATGATGAAGAGGAATTGTGGATTTGTTTCGAAAAAAATGTGTTTCAGATAAGCGATCGTGGAGGCGGAGTATCAAGAACTATTTTGGATCGTCTATTCAATTATATGTACAGCACTGCGCCACCACCCCCTCGAGATGGCACACAAGCACCTCTCGTAAGTTGTATACATAAAGAAAGACGGTCGGTTTCATTCTTCGTCACTAATTATTTCGGCACTTCTTCGCATCGTAGACGATGGGATTTGGGAAGAGATTAAGAGTTAAAAAATTTGTTAGACGTTCAAAATTCGACAATACTTCCTGAAGCTCTTAAGCCAGCACCATAAATAACAAGAATTCTTCCCTTTTCTTGGGTTGACGTTTCTTTTTAAAATTTTTTAGACCAGTATTTGAGCAGTGTAAGTTTCCACTTCATTCGCTTTGAAACACCGGTATCTTTGGTCGGATTAGGTACAGCAGATATCTGAATAGCAGCAGATCTGCTTACTTACATCATGATTTAATTTTTTTAAACCGACTATTGAGTTTTTAGTTTTCCTTAAGGAAAGCTCATGGTGTCCTTCGTCCTACTCCCTCCCCCCTCCTTCCCTCGTTCCCTTCGTAACGGTGCGAACTTTTAGGAATAGATGAGAAATCTTGATAATTCATTTTATTACCTCATTCACTGAAGAAGTGTTCTTGCTTGTCTCTAATACGAATTTTTATGTTTGTTGTCGTGTTGTTTATCTGTTATTGTGGTTTTGTGTGGTGCATATGTTTGGTCATATTGTGGTTGTTACTGTCGTGTCTGTCAGTGTCGGCGTTGTCTGAGAAATGTCTACCAGCAAAACATTCATTTGTATTTTATGTGCGCAAGCGGGCAATGCAAGAGCGTTCGACGAGTTCAACCGATGCGGAAGACGGCGATTATGTGCCCATTATGGTAGACTGTTTCGGTATTTTTGATGCTGTTTCCTTTCGATCAATCAATGTAATGGGCTGTAATTTAATCATTGATGTATCTGTACCAATATCGAAAGTTAGTGTTCGCCGTCTGTTGTGGTACATTGTACACTTCCCACTAAGCATCGGTATGGGTCTACGGATCTACCGTTCTCCAGTCCTCTCCTCTCCTCTCTCCCCTTTTCCCTCAAAAATAATTTTTCGCGTTTCAGTCCACTTGCAACAAATTTAGTTCTAACGCGCAACTTTTTTCAATCTGACCTCAATTCTTATTCGTTGTTGTAACGTTTCACCTGATTTATCCAAATTTCGGCACGAATCTTTCTAGATTTCCGAACTTTTTCCCCAATTGGAGTAAGGATGGTCTACGTATCTTCAGGAATGTTCCAGTCTGAAAAAGTGTAGAAAACATTGAAAATTGGTGGTATTGAAGGAGGGAACTTAAGAGTAATAAAGTAAACAGTAAATAATAAGATGGGTGTTTATAAGCGTAAAACGGTGATAGTCGAATTCGAAAAAGTTACTTTGACCAGAATAAAAGCGCGAGCTGAGCTGGCTTGAAACCGGTTCGCATAATAAGTCGTGAAATTTTAATCGTAAGCGTTCGTTTTGTTTGCGCAAGAGTGTAGATACTCTGTGGTAATCTGAACCTTTCCACTTTTGAAAGGTGATAAAATTGAGGAAGAGATTGAGAAAATGTGTAATAGAAAAGGTGAACGCTTATCAAGAGGTTTTAGCTAGTTATTTTTTAGAAGTGGCTTCAGAATGGTCATTTTTGCATATTTTTTAAGTCCTAACTTGTGACTTCAATTGAGCTTTTATTTGAGGCACGCACTTTTGATCCTTTTCTTTTAAGTCCAATGGAAGTAACGTGAAACTGCATTTGTTTACCAAAATTTTGGGGAGTGCTTATCATTCTCTACTTTTTTAGAAGGGGGTTCATTCTCTACTTTTTTAGGAAGGGGGGGACGTGTTCGGAGTCAATTTTTCAGAAACGTGAAGGCGCAAAAGGGGGGGGGGGGGGAGGGGTAGGGGGGGGGGGAGAAGGTTCCGCATAAATGGCTGTTTTTGCGGATGTGGTTAAAATAGAGTGATGGCTGCAACTGCGAATTGTGCATTTCTTCAAATGAGGGGTGTATAATCTGGGAGGGGAGGGGGGGAGAGGTAAATATAATCATGGGATCTTATAAACAGCTCTCAATGTCTCTTGAGGGACGTATAATTGACAGGAGACCTATATTCGCGGTTTTGCAAAAATGCTAATTGACTTTGATGAGAAATCGCACTTTAAAAGCCAGAGACCCGTCGTTGCATTGCCTGCAAGGTTGAGGGAGGAGGGAGAGAGGGGGGGGGGGGGCTACATAGCTGAAATAATTCTTTTCACCATAAATTTCTTTTTTTTTGTTGCTTACTTTTTTAAAATTGCGTTGGCATCCGCGTTTGTCTATGTATTTATTTTAAAACTTAACACAGTGTAACGGTTTTGTGTTTTTAACATTTCATGGTCATGATCTCTAGGTATGGTTCATATTACCTCATCAGTATACGTTCTTTGGAAAGGAGACCGTAAATTTCCTAAACATACATCTTCGATACAAAAACAAATATAATGCGAAAAACGAAGCGCCATTTTAAGCGTACTACTTTTTTGCCTACCAAATGTTACTTTTGAAAGATGGGATACGACGTCTTCCCTCTTCCTGTCTTTACCCCCCCTTTTGTTTTCTTGGGAGATGCTGCAGCTGTTAAGCCATATCGATTTCAGGCGGGTTATGGTTACGGATTGCCACTATCTCGACTTTATGCGCGATATTTCCACGGTGATATGTACCTCGTCTCAATGGAGGGCTACGGGACCGACGCGATGATCTTCTTAAAGGTTCGTTTGTTCAGAATGATTAATCGTGAGGTTAGGCGGTTCAGTATTTGATGACCTAACGTTGTTCTTTGAAACTTGGAGACGTTTGCATGGTAATCTGGTCGCACAGTGTCGTTTACGCCCATTTTGGAATGGAACTGGGAGGGGGCTACAATGTCTTCATCGAGCCATCGCCGGAGGTTTTCGGACCTGATAGGTACAGGTGTTACACATTTGATGCACACCGTAATGTTGTTAGAAGCTTGGGCTTTCCCATAGCACGCGCAGTGTTATGCCGTGCATATACAATGCTTAACGGACTTGCAGGCGATCCCAGTCGAGGCAAGCGAAGTGCTGCCAATCTACAGTACATCTTCACGCCGGCAGCTCACGATGAGCCCTCAGGCAGCCGATTGGTCTCATCAGCTCCCAAATCGCGGCAATCGCAATTTGTGAAATGCTTTTTTTTAAATTTCCGAGTCGAATTCGGCAGCCTAGTTAGCATCTGCGGTGGATGGACTCCACACCTTACAAATCCAGCACAATCGCCCTCCCCTCTTTTAATGAAGTTTATAGGTCTGCTTCGAGCAGATCCTTGACCTTTATTACGTTTTCTTGCTGTCGTAGTCTCACCGGTTTCTGTGAGGCAGCTGGATTGAAGGCAATGGTTTAGTAGGCCTATACAGGCGCTGTTCATAGGTGTTAATCATACGCAATGGGCTTTCTACGCGTTTGTTACTACTTGACAGCGCAGGTCAAGCGTGCGCTCTTTTGCTGCGATGTTCATTCATTTCCTGATCACTCTTTTGATAATTATGCGTTCAAAGTTTGACAGCTGAGGCATCGGTCTTCAGCTTTTGCCGCTGTGGAACCCTATTCCCCAACAAGAAGAAGGGAGGGGAATGCTCCAAATCTTTTATCATCTCTCCTCCCCCCTTCCACACCACCCCCCCCCCGAACGATAGAGGAGCCCATTGAAACGCCGGCGAGCACTCTGGACAACGTTTCGTAATGTTTTAGGATGGGTGAGTGCTGGTTCGGTTTTTGTCGTTTTGGAGTGACCGTACTGAACAATTGTGCTTGTTGTACATAATGCGATCGTTTGTAGCGAACCGTTAAGCGGGTCGGTCGAAGTTATTTTTGTTTGTTCGTTTTTATTTTCGCAATTTCGAGTTTTCATAGCTGCTAATTCATTTAGTGTTCGTTTGTGTCAATGCTCGAATATTTTAGCAGCCCCCTTCAATCATTTTTGCCTCTCCTTTCCCAGCTCTTCACTTTTTGGCGACGAAAACTGCCTAACGAAATCGTCTATTTAGAGCAAAAAAAAAGTTTATTTTAGTAAACAATAAACATCCTCAGCATTTAGTGTCCATTAAAACTTTATTAGTCCCAAAAGGATAGGTAATTAGCATTTACAGGAGATGCTAATTACAGGATGTCCTTGCAAAGAACTGTCATTAGTTCTATAATGGCATTTTTTAGTTTGCTACGTTGGTACCATTTTTGGAAAAAAGTTTGGTATATACAAGAGATTTGTTGGTGAGAATTTTTTCTCTGCTGGTGACTAAAAGATGACCAAATTAATTTTTACGATTCAAGTCCTTTTTTTCCTTTCTCTTTGCTTATAACTGTTGAATGATTGTACTATAAGAAACATGTGATCAGATATGCCGTCTAAAAAAACGCTGATATGCCATTGGAAGTAATTTGATAATTTGATAAATTTTTGGTGTTTTAAACGTAAATTAAAAATATCATTATGCGTGTTGTGATGCCTACAACAAAGCAAGATTTTTTTTTAAAAACAAATACTTTTTATCGCCAAAAAAGCATGCAAAATCATCCATTCCCAGAGTGCTATGTAGGGATATTCCAGAAACGAATTTCGGTATATATAAAACAGTCAAGCACATACAACTCTACTTTGAAATTTAGCAGGATATCAGTTAAACGCAAATACCAACGCAAGCAAATTCTCGGTACAGTTTGTATTGCAGCACTTTCCTTACTTATCCCTGTTGTCCTGAAAAGCGGCTATCGTTCCGTACCGGAACTGGCATATGCGAAATATCGCCACGCTCTAGCGTTTCTTAGGTCCTCTTTGAAACGAACTGGAACTGCAGCCGCTCCTTCCCTCCTCCCTTCCCTTCTCATTCTTTTGTTCTCAAGTGACGCGATAGCCCCGCTCAAAAAACTACCACAGATGTGAAGAACCTTGAAGAGCTGAGTGATTTCAAAGAGGCGACAACAAATATGGAAATATTATGACCCGGGCGAGGCGTGTAACGACTCATCCATGACCGAAATCTGAACTGACACCGTCACTTGCCCGACTAGCTTAGCCGAGCTATTGCGGGCGACTTGTTCGCCCCGTCAGAAAAATCAAGCAACAAACATTGCACATGACTTTAGCATGGCGATTCCCGAATCTCATTTGCGAATAAAAACTTGCGCTCACTGTTCTATTCAACTTTTGTACTCAGTGAGCTTTTTGATAGTACAGAACACCGGGACCTATTCGTCTCATATAAGTACAAAATATCGCATTTCTATTAAGGACACAAATACGAAGTACAACGATTCTAGTACCGCAAGTTATTGGAACTCTTTGCAAAATCACAAATAAAATATGCCCAGCAGGGTTTAAAACGAAAACTTTCGAGTAGGCACTTTGCGATGACGTAGTCCGATGAAGAATAGAGGATATTATTCTTGTTTGTTGAAACGATATTTGGTTCGCATATTCAGCAACGTCGAGTACTGACCGCTTTGTCGACGCTTATTGATGATCACACGGAGAAGTGTGAACGAATTACAGCAACCAACCACAAGAAACATCACCGCTAACGCCAATACCTCAACACCAAACTCTTTTCGTCGGTTTGTTTTTTTAAATAAAATGTATCGATCAAAGGTGTACATCCACTTGCCCAATGAGAGGGAAAAGCGAGAAGTGAGTAAGACGAGTATTTTCTGCAAATTCTGTATTTTCCAAAACGGCTTCCACATTCCTAATACTTTTGGCCGATATATGAGAAGTAGTTGATCTATAACGAGTTTTTCAAAAAAAAAAAAAAAAAAAAAAAAAAAAAAAAAAAAAAAAAAAAAAAAAAAAAAAAAAAAAAAAAAAAAAAGTATCGAGTTTTTCAAAAAAAAAAAAACAAAACAAAAACGACATCGTTCCAAGACAACTCGGATACAGCTAGACGGAACGAGCATTCAGGGAGTAGAACAACTGTTCAGTAGTCGAAGAAGTAATGTAAAATGACAACTGACCTGCCATTGTCCAGCGCATTCAGTTGTATGATAGAGTTGGAGAAGCACGTAGGAGTTGTATAATTGGAAGATATATGCGAAGACGAGAAATGGGATAAGGAAAGTCAACCCTCTGAACATCCAACTGCTGAACCCTTCTGAAATATATGCACCACATAGCGCCCACAAATAACTGCCAACTAGCATTTTTATTTGATAGTTTTTTTATAAAAAAAAAGAAACAACTAAATTAGGTTATCAATCTCAGCCACCCCGCCTCCCCTCCCCTCCTCCTCCAACAGAGTGAAAATAGATAGCGAGAAAGAGAAAAAACAAGTAAAAAAAGAGAACATCAATAAAGAATGGTTTTTAGCAAGAATAGGCAAAAAAAAGTGAAACCTACCGACAGTGATATCCATTGTGTGGCGCTGGCCTAGCGCATGTAGTCGCCTCAAGCACCCACGCTGGTACTGACTTTGAAGGACCTAGAAATTGGCGCCTCTGACAAGTGTGAATATGACTTCATTAAGGACATTTTACCAGGTATCACTTAGGGTTGAGGTGAAGGGGAATCGTGGTCTTGGGTCCCTGAACGATCGGCATACTCATGGACCCTTAAGCGATAAGATTTTGTAGTCGAAATTCAGATCGGCTGTAGTTCTGGGATCATCCGATCCAATTCTACTATATCTATACTAGACATAAATATACAGCCTTGTCTGTGCATACGAAGAGCGGAAAGAGACAACAACAGAGAAAAAGTTTAATGTGGCTATTGCTGAAGCAAAGAATTCAAGAGCAACGATCATTTCAAACACCCTCTAAATCATGACATTCTCAATCTGATAAAGTTTGCATCAAAATTAGCTGAACGCTGAACCTGAACTCTATATGATCTCTGGTTCGCTTAACAAGGTCTTTTGCATATGCGCACAATACGATGTGGATTCGGGAATAAATTACGTATTATATAAGAAAGCACAAATCTGAACTATTCACTAATATTCTAAAATGCATACCCTAAATTAGAGTTTCCATCGATCAATCACTTAGCCATCCCTTAAACAGGCACGAATGCCATTCTTTTTTTATAATAGCTATTTTAAATGTCACTAAAATATCTTGTCGAATGCTGAAAGTTCGGGGAAATAGTCTCTTGAATCGTTTATTTTACTTCCTTCTCAGCTTCGTTTGTTTTTGTTTCTTTGTTTCTCTTCTACATTCTTTTTCAATATATATGTCACTGTTCATTTCTGAAACCTTCATGTGCTTCCCCAGCTTGTTTTCCGCACATAAACTGTTGTGTTCCTTGACCGCCACTTTTGTGTTGGTCGAGATTGTGAGGGGAGGCGAATTAAAGAGAAGACGTTTACTGACGAATAAAAGCCCAGTACAACATCATAACAGAACAACATAATAAGCACCGAAGAAGCACTCGTCATATAGCCGGTGGTGCGTGAACTGATTGGTTGAGGGATATCAAAAATTTAACGAACTGAGGACGAAAGAGGAGAAGCTAAAGCGGAAAAGTTCGATTATGCCTCCTGGCGGTGAAACAACCACGCTATACGGAATAGTTAAGATCAATGACTAAGTACGTGCGTACCTAACATAAACGTTTTAATTATTACTTTTATTATCGTAATTTATTGGTTTTATGATGAAAATTTCGATGGCGAATAGTCGATGAAAGTTTTTAGAAAGTAACAACAACGCACAGCTATGAATGTATACGATGATAGAGCCGTTAATTTTCTCTTAATAAACGAGGAAAAAAAAGTAAAATAATACCTGGACGAAAGATATATAAATTGCCATGACAAGCAGTTGAGTGCGAAAAGCTTGATAACAGTCGCAATCTTTCCAGGTTAATGTCACACCACTGAGCACACATGACACATAATGATGTGTTAACCACCAGCCTTTAATCCTGAGCATATTCTTCATGTTCTCAAAAATAATCATTCGTATCTCTTATCAATGATAATTCCTCAAAAACGACGTTTACGAACTACATCAGAAAATATTTCGCATTGTTTAATAAAATAATTATTTTCGTGAACAAATGGAAATTTCAAATTTCCTAAACAAATCGGTCGTTAAAGAAAACCGATTAGTAGCTGAACAAAATTCGATGAATAACGAACACCAGTGAAGAAATTTGCTTAACAAAAATTGGAAAAAAAAATCAGTCAATGAAATGAGCAAAACTGAAATTCACATCAACCAACCTTGAACCGTTGATGCTTAAAATGGCCTCACGAATTGTCAACGTACAATAATACCAAACAAATACGAAATTTATCAGTGAATCGAAAACTCTGAAAAAAAAATGCCAATGGATCGTTCCATCAAAAAAAGTATTTCAAATGATCATTTAAAAATTTTATTATTTACATTTCGTATAGCACACAGTAGATACCATGGTGATAAGAGGGCAAGTAAACAATTTGCCAAAATGAAAAAAAAAGCCGATGCACCCTAAATATGCATGCAATTTTTGTATTGCATCCCACACCAAAGTCATTCATTCATTTATGCCAAAATGAAGTATCACATAATAGCTCAGTTTTTATACCATTTCTTTAAAACAAAAAAGTACCGTATAAAAAAGTACCAAAAAGTGATAAATGATAAAACGGTACATACCACTGCACCAGAATGCATTTATACCTTTACCATTGCATTCTACGATTTAATGGCATAGTTGTTGGTATAACAGATTCTGAAGGTATAGTACAGTAACCATACCATTTCTGAGAAAAAAAACACGACAGAGCATCCAACCCCCCCCCAAAAAAAAAAAGGATAAACTGACCGTTCGTGAGGGTTGCGATGTCAACTGGGAAACTAAATGGTATGCATAAATATAAATACTGAAGACCTCAGTGGGATGGAACGCCATTAATTAAAGAAATCCATATGTGCTCCAATGATTTTTCAGCGATTCCCCAAAATGCTTCCCTTCCGAATACATCTCAGCAAGAGAAATCCCTCTTCATTCGTTCCGTCAACAGTGAAGATAACCGATTCTCAACCGGTTTCAACTCTACCGCACAAGGGAGAATACCTTCAAAGACTATGGCGCTGATGCGAAGTGCTCCAGTTACAATCGAGCAAAATACTTCAGCTGTTATGGCTACGAATCTAATACTGATAGCTGTTATGTCTACCAACCTAATATTGATAGCTGTTATGGCTAGAATCTAATATTGATAGCTGTTATGGCTATGAATCTAATGCTGATAGCTGTTATGGCTACGAATCTGATATTGATAGCTGTCATGGCTAAGAATCTAATACTGATAGCTGTTATGGCTACGAATCTAATACTGATAGTTGTTATGGCTATGAATCTAATATTGACAGCTGTTATGGCTACGAATCTAATACTGATAGTTGTTATGGCTATGAATCTAATATTGACAGCTGTTATGGCTACGAATCTAATACTGATAGTTGTTATGGCTATGAATCTAATATTGACAGCTGTTATGGCTACGAATCTAATACTGATAGTTGTTATGGCTATGAATCTAATATTGACAGCTGTTATGGCTACGAATCTAATACTGATAGTTGTTATGGCTATGAATCTAATATTGACAGCTGTTATGGCTACGAATCTAATACTGATAGTTGTTATGGCTATGAATCTAATATTGACAGCTGTTATGGCTACGAATCTAATACTGATAGTTGTTATGGCTATGAATCTAATATTGACAGCTGTTATGGCTACGAATCTAATACTGATAGTTGTTATGGCTATGAATCTAATATTGACAGCTGTTATGGCTACGAATCTAATACTGATAGTTGTTATGGCTATGAATCTAATATTGACAGCTGTTATGGCTACGAATCTAATACTGATAGTTGTTATGGCTATGAATCTAATATTGACAGCTGTTATGGCTACGAATCTAATACTGATAGTTGTTATGGCTATGAATCTAATATTGACAGCTGTTATGGCTACGAATCTAATACTGATAGTTGTTATGGCTATGAATCTAATATTGACAGCTGTTATGGCTACGAATCTAATACTGATAGTTGTTATGGCTATGAATCTAATATTGACAGCTGTTATGGCTACGAATCTAATACTGATAGTTGTTATGGCTATGAATCTAATATTGACAGCTGTTATGGCTACGAATCTAATACTGATAGTTGTTATGGCTATGAATCTAATATTGACAGCTGTTATGGCTACGAATCTAATACTGATAGTTGTTATGGCTATGAATCTAATATTGACAGCTGTTATGGCTACGAATCTAATACTGATAGTTGTTATGGCTATGAATCTAATATTGACAGCTGTTATGGCTACGAATCTAATACTGATAGTTGTTATGGCTATGAATCTAATATTGACAGCTGTTATGGCTACGAATCTAATACTGATAGTTGTTATGGCTATGAATCTAATATTGACAGCTGTTATGGCTACGAATCTAATACTGATAGTTGTTATGGCTATGAATCTAATATTGACAGCTGTTATGGCTACGAATCTAATACTGATAGTTGTTATGGCTATGAATCTAATATTGACAGCTGTTATGGCTACGAATCTAATACTGATAGTTGTTATGGCTATGAATCTAATATTGACAGCTGTTATGGCTACGAATCTAATACTGATAGTTGTTATGGCTATGAATCTAATATTGACAGCTGTTATGGCTACGAATCTAATACTGATAGTTGTTATGGCTATGAATCTAATATTGACAGCTGTTATGGCTACGAATCTAATACTGATAGCTGTTATGGCTATGAATTCAATGTTTATAGCTGTTATAGCTATGAATAAAAGATTTATAGCAACTATTATAACAAACAAAATAATTTTAAAAAAAAGGAAAGAAAACCTTGCACGGAAGAATAACGCGATGATAAGAAGCGATAGTAACGCGTATGTAACCGAAAGTTTGAATTTCTCGTAATCTTGCTTATAACGATAACGATCATTTTTATTCAGTAGCGAAAGATTCAAATTGCCTCCGAGAATTATCGACAAATACAGCCTAAAATATCCTCATATTAAGGTCGAATTCCTTTCGACCACTAAATGGTTCGATTTCGCTTAAAAGCCGACAAAAGTGAAATTACGAACAAAAATCGTCAATGAACCGAAACGACTGTACTCTTTTCAGAACAAACAAGAAACGGCAACAATTGAACAAGGTTAGTGAAGTTATCGTTGTAGGATGTAACGCTGCCACTTTGTTCAACTAGATCAAGTTAATTATTAGTTAATCAATCAATTAATTAATCACGTTAATTAATTAATAGATCACATTAATCATGTTCAATTACGAGGTTAAATGTAGTCAGTGATTTTTATAGAAGCCTCGATAAAGGCACTAATAGTTTCTTTAAGCGAACAGTAAAAAATGAAAATATATCAAAGAATTTCGGCATTTTATCCAATCGAATCTTCTATTAGTCAAATCTTTAGCATACGAAACATTATTTAGGTAGCTGCTAAGCGTTGTACTTACAGTTATAAACGCACAATATTAACTGGCTTGACGGATTAATCACTACTTTTTGATTGACGAAAATGTGATCCGATGAGAAGGTAAATAATGCGTAAAACTTATAGAGAACACAAGAGGCAATAAAAAGTAGAAAGTGAATCATCAAGATCAACAAATCACTATTTAAGCATATGAACGAGTTCTCATATTAGTATTATTATTATTGCCAAATATTGTATTATTACTAGTAAACAATCATTGCCGTTAACAATAAGGTACCTTTAGAAATTAAAACATAAGTTAAGGGCATACCCATTCTGCTGTAGCGGCAATTCACCTTTCATTTCAGCAAGTTTAGATTCCATCTCAACTAACTCTCGTTTCATTTTTTCCATTTCCGATTGATCCTCTTCATCTACGCTGACGGCCTCCTCCAAACTGAAAAGGAACCATCAACTAGGAACAATTTAAAAAAAAAAAACAAGAGAAAACAATATTTCGAAATATTACAGCTATTATTTCTTCTTATACAATCGGATACAAATATAGCATAAGCAGCATACAGAGTGGAAATTGCAACATGTGAAAAATGTACGTAAATGATTTCGACCAGATTATCGTAAATATGGGAGTGGAGAGATGAGGGAAAGGGAGAGTAGGAAAAGTCTTCCTTGGAAAAATCATAAAATGAAAAAGAAACATTGGAGAAAAACTCTATGAAACAATGGAGAAAAATCTCTATCTCTCTTTTATTTTTACAAGTCGTTCAACATTCCATCTATAAATCGTTCTATGCCCCAATTACGCATATTTAATTAATCGCTTTAAGCACTTTCGAAATATAACAGTCCATTGCATTCGTATTTTAAAAAGAAAAATTAAAAGCAAACGAAAGCAATTCGTTTATCATCTGCTTTCGTCTTACGCCCCTTCTGAGGACATTTTCGTTAAAGTTCGAGGTAAACGTAACGCTGCTTGTTTTCAAAGACTTAAGCAACACATGCTCTATGACCTAAAGCTGAAGGTTTTGGAGCAAAATAACCTATCCTTCTCCTTCGCCCTTCCTCTTCGTGATCATGCTCGATTGTCTACAACACACGTCACTAGAAGATGGATAAAGCCTTGATAAGATGGAACGAAATCAAACCTTTCGAGGTTTTCACGGATTTGATTGAGGCGATAATGGCCATGTTTCACAGCTTTTAGGCATGCTTCTTGCAGTTTGGATAGTTCTCGCATCTTATTTAAGTATGCCTCATGTTTGCTCTGCAATTCGGCTCTCTGTTTGCAAAGCGATGGGCGATAAAACAAGGCGAATTTGAACTGTGAATGAGCATATCAAGTTTCTCCTTTGATCAATAATACACATGATTTCTCGGCAATGGCACTCGGCATCATAAGTTTCAGTGTGCGCCTATTGTTCGCTATTTTTTTTTTGTTTTCTTCAGCGTTCGAATCTCTTAAAATCATGCGCATAGTTAGCCGAAATTTTAAAAAAAATCGAATAAAAAAAACTGAAACATTCGGTGATACAAACTGATACACAGACACATTCTTCACAGCAACATTGAATTCCTTTACCACACTTCTAATAAAGAGTCTTCAGATGGACGAAAATCCCAACTAACTTTGCGTTAAATTATCGTCGACAAATTTTTACTGTCGTAAAATTACAACGAATAATATCGTCAGATGCATAAAATCCAAAAACAAAGCGATCATCTAGCTGTGACAACTTATGATATAAATATCGATTTGTATGTGCAAGTGTAAAAATGAAACTTGTTCCAAGTTAACGAAATGATCAAAAATAATGTTCACTTGCTCATAAGTTCATAAGTTGACATAAGTGCCTCAGGTTCGTTGGCATTTTTAAAAACAAAAGAAAAAAGTGTTTTTCGATACTTTTAAAATGTATGCCTATCACAGAGTGAGACGACAACATTATATGATAAATGAGAAACAGATTCGCTAAGCGGAAACGAGAAAACAGTCATCGCACAATGTGATTTTATACGTAGAAATATACTCTTTCGTGTAATGCAAATGGCGATAGGTCAAGAAATGTACAGTAATTGAATAAGTAATGAACAGTAATTAAATAAGTAATGCAAAGGTATTCTTTCCGATCGTAACACAAATATGCAATATATTATACTCGTTGTGTGAGCATTGTACGTTCAGTATATTCTTGATATCGAGCATAAAGTGACAAAAGGCCAAACAAACAGCAATAATTATTAATTATTATTACGAAATTGTTGTTCATTAACAACCACACTACATGATAGATATTTTGAGAATTTATATGTAATAAGCGATTCTCGTTTTAGAAAAAAAAAAGATTTACGGTAAAATTACGAAAGAACTAACCTCCATTTCGGCACATTCTTTGCTTAACGTATGCCATTCGCTTAAGAGATTTTTGCACTTGTTTTCAGTCATTGTTCCCCCTGATAATGCTGAAAACAACATGAAATCGATCAGCTAAATTTCACGACAATCGAAAAACAAAAGAGGGCACTGAAACAGATTCGCTAAGCGGAAACGAGAAAACAGTCATCGCACAATGTGATTTTATACGTAGAAATATACTCTTTCGTGTAATGCAAATGGCGATAGGTCAAGAAATGTACAGTAATTGAATAAGTAATGAATAGTAATTAAATAAGTAATGTAAAGGTGTTTTTCCGATCGTAACACAAATATGCAATATATTATACTCGTTGTGTGAGTATTATACATTGTACGTTCAGTATATTCTTGATATCGAGCATAAAGTGACAAAAGGCCAAACAAACAGCAATAATTATTAATTATTATTACGAAATTGTTGTTCATTAACAACCACACTACATGATAGATATTTTGAGAATTTATATGTAATAAGCGATTCTCGTTTTAGAAAAAAAAAAGATTTACGGTAAAATTACGAAAGAACTAACCTCCATTTCGGCACATTCTTTGCTTAACGTATGCCATTCGCTTAAGAGATTTTTGCACTTGTTTTCAGTCATTGTTCCCCCTGATAATGCTGAAAACAACATGAAATCGATCAGCTAAATTTCACGACAATCGAAAAACAAAAGAGGGCACTGCTGGCAATGAACCTGACAACAAATCAGAGGCCATATATAGCTCAGCTTGCTACTTCACAATTTCTTAATATTCCCCTAAAAGATGTAAGAAATAAATTTTCCTCCCTTTAGAATTCATTTTTATCGACCCCTTTCATAAGACCTTACTTTCAAATGAACTAACTATTAAGGATGTTGAAAAATATGGGGGAAGGGGAGGGGGTTCTTAACAACTTCGTTTTCACCTCCACATCATACTCAGTCAATCAAACGATACCTATCAAAAATTGCGCTAAAAACAATACAGACTTAAAACTACTGCCATTAGTAATAGAGTGGAACAGCAGTGATCACCGTGGAATCGATGACGGCTAAAAGAGCAGTAAGACAGCACGAATACATGGGCGGCGCCTCGCACATAGAACAAACACTGAGCGACAATGGTCACACTGCCCAAAAAAAAATGCAACAAGATCACTTTAACACCACAAACTTGCCAGTGAACGAACGCCAGAAGAGTGGTGGTACGATAGATGGTTTTGTTAATGCTGCTTAAAATGACATAATAAATGTTCACAAATCGAACCAGCAACACTTATGATGTGCACTAAAATCTCCACTGTATCAGTGATCAAATTGTTGCGTTTGACCAACACTGATCAAAATGCAGTGATCGAATTGTTGATCAAAATTGTCGCAAAGTCAGATCGAACTACTGACGTCCATTTTTCTCCAGAATTTTCGCCCCTGAAAAGTTAAATCATTTATCAAAAGTATTTTAAAAACTACTCTACACTGTTGCTCGAAACTCACTGCACGTGAACACAGCCTGCCGGAGATCAAAATTGAAGTCAGATCGAACTACTGACGTCCATTTTTCTCCAGAATTTTCGCCCCTGAAAAGTTAAATCATTTATCAAAAGTATTTTATTTACTACTCTACACTGTTGCTCGAAACTCACTGCACGTGAACACAGCCTGCCGGGGGAAATG
>JPKZ01002147.1:580334-591237 GCA_000803305.1 Toxocara canis
GCTCTTCGCCTCCTCCACATTGAACAGAGCGCGCCTTGAAAAACTGTGAGCACGCCCCAGACATGGGTCTAAATAGACACACTTAAATCCAGCGCGAACCTTTGCATTAGGCGGTTGTGGTAGAATTAGTCGCCTTGCTTCTGGAATCTGCAACGGGTAATACTCGGCACGATGCACGGCTAAAGCAGGTCCCCAGTCATCGTCGGGGCACAGTAGATCTCGCCATCTCTGCGGGAATGTTCCTTTCGCGATGCAGAATTTGACCAGTGCACACAACGGGAGCATCGCTAACGGAGCCAACGAAACACCCCAACCGATCGAGTTTGCCCAATCTGGATACTCGTAACCTTCGTAGCTGATCGGCTTGTAGCCCACCCAGACGAAAGATAATATCACCTCAAACAGATAAATCGAATAACCGTTAATCCAACATTTCATCTCTACCACCTAGACAAATTAACAAATTCGACTCCGTGTAGAAGGCTGGAACAGATGCTTTGGTAAGTCGCTAATCAAGCCAGCCGGTCTCATAAACTTCTCACAGACGAGAATAATCCCAATTTTATTCGATCGAATCACTTAGGCAATCCTTCAAATAGATTCATTTTCCCACGACCCGACCGGATCGAATATATACAAGTTAGGCGGTCGCAAAACGTATAAAAATTAATTATCCACTTTTAATGAAGCATAACTTCCCTCCGGGTTCACGAACTGATCCAAAATTGGGCAGGCAAATGATCATCCCATGCAGGTTACAAGTAACAAATTTCACAGCTTTAGCTTTACCAGCTCTCGAGTCTACTGAACAGACAAACAGACGCAAACATACGTATGCATATACAAAGCATCGCCATCCTACATCCTGCAAAATGTTTGTTTGCCGAAGCGCATAAGAAACGCCTATATGGTATAAGCATGAAGAAAAGTGAACCACAGCACAGCATGAGATACGGTTTCGCTACTGAAGTTTTCAAAATCCATCGTAATTTAAGCTGCCTGTACACAGAAATTGATAACCAACCGAAGATATGCCTATGAAAAGCGAAAAGAAACTTCGACCCTAAATCAATCGAGTTAGTTTCATCGTTGCTAAATTTTTATTGCACGTGTTTCGAGGTGCTCGGGAAAAAGGTGCAATCTCATTGTTCATAGGCAGCGTATCTCTACAAACGTTGTACCTACCAGATAGATTAATGGGCAAATAAATTTCCATTGTATTTTCCAGAATATATATGGCGATGGATAGAATCGAATCATCCATTTTATGTTATCTAAGAAATTGTCCACACCTGCAATGTTTTCGTTAACAGTTTGATGAATGCAATCGTTTTGCAATCCGAAAATAACCTGCTGCACAAGAAAATTTTCTTTTGCTGCATAACAGTGGAGCATATTTTTGTTCGAATTGTTGCTCAAGAACTAATTGTTCTAAGAGAATCTTTAGTACGACAGGTAAAAGCAAACGAAACAAAATCCTCCTCGACGGTTGAGGGGACACCATTTTACACCCTTTCCCCCCCCCCTTCCCCCCATGCAAAACCCTTGTAATTCAGCGGGGAAATTTATCATTTTCAGCATTATTACAGAGCCTTTAAATCTGTTTTTCTCTATCTTTGCGAAAGATTTCGCGCTTTTCGGTTAAATCAAAATTTTTGAAAAACGGGCATACTGCTACTTTGTGAAAACTTTACTTCTTCAACGCAGATACTTCCGATTACAAAATATCGAGAATCACTTGCGCTTTCACTTCCCTCTTCCTCCTCAAGTAACGCTAATAAAAGTTTTCAGCCAACCTTCTCCATTTTTTATGTAACCCATAGTGTAGAGAACAAAACTTAATATTACAGTCCTCAGGAAGAAAACATACGTCAAACACGAAAAGATATAAGGGTCTTGAAGTCATTTGTTTGAAGAAATTGATAAGTAAGGGAAAACTTGAAAATCAGAAATTTATTTGAAGAAATGCAGAATGGGAAGGGTTTAAATAATCAAAAAGAAAAAACGAACCATACACCCACGATATTGCCATACATTCAAAGAAGGCAAGTATTATTAGAGGCCAAGTCGGTGTAAAATAGTCCAAAAGAGCCAGCCAGTAAATTCCAGCCTGAAAAAGGCAAGCATAAGTTGACAGCATCGACTCCGCAGCCTAATACGAATCATGTATCGAATGAGAAAGACCTCTGAGAAGGAAGCGTTCCCGCTTATACCGCGATGCGACTCTATTAACCTAACGCGCACTATTGTGCACGTTGCAAAGGATAGGAAAGGAGGAGGGAGTGGGAGGGGGGGAGGGCGAATGGAAGAAGGAAAAAGGAAGGAGAAACAAAAGGCATTTGACAATGCGCCGAGCACAATTAATATTTATGAGAACTGAAAATGGCTGGATTTGGCAAATAACCAAAAATATTTTCAGATAATTTTGAGGACGCAAATCATGCTTCCTGTTTATTGCTGCAGCAAAAACTCTTTGAGAACAAAAAAAATTTTCAAGTAGGCCAACACTCCTCAGGAATATTGTTTCCAAAAATATTTTCTCCCAAGATTCACAAAACTAAAGCAAAGCAATTACCGCGGTACAAAGAGGAACTCCGAGCGAATAGAAAGCCAAGCAGGTGAACGTCAGCACATGACGATGATTGCGGCGGAGTCGCTCCGGAAATTCATCGCATACTGATGACACAACTGTTTCCATTACGATCATCTTCAAAAGCAAAACTTTTCCAACTGCTTAGATAGACAAGCAAAAGTTAGTCAAACTGAGAACGTTGCTTACTTCACTCTAGTACCCTCCCCCCCCTCCCCTTCCACCCTCTAAACGTTGCCACCAATAAATGATACAGATGAAATTGCTAAAAAATGGCACCACACGAAACAAACTGTGACAAAGCTGTTGGGGAATAAATAAATAATGGTTTTAAAAAATGGCGAGAAAAATAAAGAGAGCGTATAAATTGTTTTTTCAGCTCGTTTCTAACAATAATTGTCACCATTCTCAATCGGTTTTTGCTTTCAGAAGGAAACTTATTAGGGTTACACTAAAAAACAACACAAACACACAAAACTAGACAAAACAGTTAAACAAAGACGGGAATTAAAAAAGTGGCGACAAGAAAAGTAACAAAACCGAGCTGTTTAACAATTAAGATTTTGCTTCAACACTCATGCTGATATGCTTTGCCGGTTTCATTAACCAAAATTTTGAAGTGAGCATCGACGTATCGATGATCGCAAAATGCGAAACTCAAATCGAAATTTCTAACCTCGTCAACAACTTTAACACATTCAACCTCACTATACTCCATTTGAATGGGAGATAAAAATAATAGAATAAAACTTACAGTGGTAGTGAGAATGATAAAAATGATCATAAGGAAGTAAAGTAGTGCATAGAGTGGTGCAACCGGTAGTTTGGCTATAGCTTCTGGCAAAACAATGAATACCAGATGAGGACCAGCTGCAATGCATTGAAATTTTGCGTATCGCTAGAATACAACATTCCATAAACAGATGTCAAAGATCCTACAAACATCACAGGCCAAAAGGACAATGCTTCGTCATCTTTGCCAGTGAGAGCGTATTTGGACCGATTGGCAAAAACATCCTCAGCACAGTGAGCATACAAAATCTCCGCAAGGATCGATCACTGTTGTGAGACTTCAACATTAAAAGGAACAACGTAATCAACAAAAATGTACATACACTGGTCAAGAATGACAATAACGGTTCAGTGAACGTAAAACCGATTTACAGCGCAAAGCAGAGCAGTGGATCTTGAATTGTATATCATCATATTAGCTGTGTGAGTTGATAGTTTGGAACGAATCGTATAATAGATGCAATTTACTGAGTTCCCCCCCCCCCCCCCCATAACCAGATTTTATGAGGAACCATTACTAGGCGATTTTTACGCGCATCTTTTTAAACACTGCATCATTTCAAACATACTAGAAGACGGTACAGTCAGAACCGCAGTGATGATAAGCGAAAAAGATGGTAATGACGACAAACAAAAGAAACCTTTGAATTGAAATTGATCTAAAGATACGTCCATTTCATAACACATAAAACCGATCGCTGAGTAAACCAAAGCGCTAGCCAATATGGATGTCACTACATCTGCGATGCTGAACACCCACATATCTCTAAAAAAAATTAGCAAACTCTTTAAGATCATGCATGTTTTATGCGACTGTTTAACTATGAATTGGTGTGCTTAGCGGAGGCGTTCAATAATCATACTTAAGGCATCTATTATAATTATATATCGAAATCGCGTATTGCATCAAAACAGCCTTCACCAGAAAAAAAAATTATTTCAACTACTTGTGTATATCGTTGTCATTCGTTTAGTCGTCCATTGTATATATGGCAGTTCCACGAAATAAAAGCGGTATTGTTTTTCATAACTTGCAACAGTACACACTCATACCCTCGAGCATAATATGCGTTCACAGCTATTGTTGATCACACTAATAATTAATGGGTAGATAGGTTGAATTTTGAAAGATAAAAGAGAGTGCGCAATATGAAGAAGAAAAAATAAACAAATGAGATAGTAAGAATTTGGTACGCAGATGGAAGCTATCTTCGCAAAGTCCAAATTACCACTCCTCAATCACTACTTTCTCCCAAAGAGCGTCGATGAATGCTAAAGATGAACAACCCAGTTAGACCCATCAGATCAACCATTCCTCTCCAATAAATCTGCTTCAAAGTGATCGCAAATTCATCGAAAAAAAAGGTTACTAACTTGAACATATTATTGTGAAAACGAGAGTAGCTAGCCAACGTGATAAGACCACCGGTGCAACTCGAAAGCGAATAGAACACTTGCACTGCCGCCTCACCCCACACCTAAATGTGCATATTTACTTGATAGACAAACTGTAAAAGTAACCACAAATGGGTTATAATTGATTAAAAAATTACGCGAATATAGATAATAAAATATATATTTTATTAATACATCTACTAATACCTACTAATACCTACTAATAAAATAAGAGAAATAAAATACAAATACACACACACTCCTCGCCACGAGATTTCCCGATACGCATAAAAAGCGCTTGCACCTAAAAAAATTTCATGAATTGTCTCGCAATCCTCCTCTCTTCCAGAAAAAAAAATTAAAAACGTTTCTTAATATTTATAGACAAACGGCAACCGCTTACCGCGAGATCATATAGAGTATCCCATCGTGGCGCAAAAAAATGCATCAAACCCGACACAGATCCCGGAAGAGTAAGCAGACGAACGAATAGAACAAACAATATTACGTATGGAGCCAACACCGTCACGTATGCCACCTGCAATACTGACAGCATGCTTCATCCAACCAGATTTGGGCAAAAACGAGTCAACTGTGCACTTTGTACCTAAACTGATACCGTACATATAACCTTTTCAGTTAGAACTCGTCTGCACATATGACAACCACTAACGACTTCAAGCCCCTCTCCAAAAGTTACTCATGTATGAGAAATTACTCCCAAAACAATATTATCAACGCATCAGTGTTAATTTATGCTTAAAATTTATTGCGGCTTGTATGCATGAAAACTATTGTGTCCATATCCCTTTAGCAACTAAATTTTAGATGAACTCTTTCCACATTACATACTTCGGGATTACTTTCAATTTTCATCATTACCGATTGCTGCTCACTTCACACAAAGAGTCAGCACCGTCTCCCCTTCCCACTCCCCAAAAAAAGCAATGAAAAATATGAAATAAGAATGTGAACCTTGCCAGCAGATTTGACGCCTTTGAAAAGAAAAAGGAAAACAAGCAACCAAGCAACAAGCAAACAAATAGCCAATTGCCAGTTTATTGTTCCAATTTTATCGAACTGATCTGACATCATCAGTACTTCTCTACTGAAAAATAATAAACAATATTTCTGAAACAGCGCCGCGAACAGCAAACTGCCATCAAAGGAATGACGATACGTTGCTGAGAAACGATCCACTCGGGGACCAGGAGACACCAATGGAAACGTCGGGCAATTACTCCCCGTTGCGGGTTCTCAGCGACAAGCCCATTGCAGAACTGGGTAACTCACAGCACATCAACTCAATGCGCTCACTAAAAGACTGGGAATTCATCGTGCTGATGAAACATGCTATAGAATTGTTGTTCGTTGTGAACATGTCTAAAGCAAAGATACTATTCAATTTTCCATTCAAATATAATCGAGCTAGAAGTATGTAAAAAATGGTTAAATATTCAATTAATTAAGTCACTAATTAAACGCTAACATAAAAACAGCTTATACTGCAGAACATCAACGCTAACGGTGTCGAATAGCTCGCAAAAGTTGAGAGACAAAAAAGTTAAAACGGCCACAAACTAGCTTTGAAGTGATCTCAGACTAAAAATGTGGAAATGATAGCTGCCGATCATGACACATCGTCTCAGTTTTGATGCCACTAGGTGATCTTCAATTTTAAATCGCCATCTTCAAGATAGAGCTCAAACGGTAGAGGCGGTTCCATAAAGCGCATCAAATAGTTAAAGCAAAATAAAAACAACTGAAACGAACTGGAAATATTCGGCTGAAGGCATAACATGTTCCGAGATATCAAACGATGTAAGAACCGCGAATGTCGAGTTCTCGTCGTTCAACAATTCATTTTTGTTAACGATACATGAACCGTTGCGTAGAAGCGTTCCGTTCTGTGCGACGCAATTCGATACGCTGTCTCGATTCCACACAGAACAATCTGAAATTTTGTTCGTATTAAAGTTACCAGTTAATAAAATGGATTTAAACGATGCATAAAGCTATAATTAGTGATAATTTGAGATTAATTCTGAAAAAAAATTTAAATGCAAAATTTGCTAGTCACATTCACTATTGCATTTAATTCGCTATACAAAAATGCTCAGCTAAGCCGTGAAACTGTTCAATATTAACAGTTGTATTAAATTATCAGAACCTATCAGGATTATTTGCAATAAGTTATCAGAACTATCAGAATTACATGTATTAAATTATCAGAGTTTATCAGAATTACCTGTACTAAATTATCAGAATTTATCAGAATTATCTGTACTAAATTATCAGAATTTATCAGAATTATCTGTATTAAGTTATCAGAATTTATCTGAATCATCTGTACTGAATTATCAGAATTTATCAGAATTGTCTGTATTAAATTATCAGAATTTATCAGAATTATTTGTACTAATTTAACAGTATTTTATATTAAATGATTTTCGAAAATAACACTTTTCTGGAACCATATCGAGGTACTTAAATCGTTTATTTGCCGCTTCAGTGGGAACTGATTGCAACTTGGACTCACTGGTATTACTGTGGAGGTAAGAAATTCATTCGAGTGCAAAACATGACTCTGACGTGAATATTAATTAAGCGCATTCAAACGCTAAGTGCCTGAGCGCATTACGAAGTCGTTCACCGTGATGCAACGTTCAGGAATTGGTCGATTTCCGATTCGACCCAAATACATGGATGTCGCGCAAGTTATGGGCTTAACTCCAATTAAGGCTGGAAGCTGCGGCATCTACACCGAAATAAATGCAAATGTCCAACCCATTTTGCATGCTTTTCAATTAGCTTTCCAGTGTAGTACACCATTTCGTACTCCTCACCTTTTTCACTACTACAAACGCCATTAAGAAGCTAAAATTCGTATGTCACCTCATTTGCCAAATTATTAATTACCCATGGGTACGAGAACACGTTAGGGAAATGGGCTGAAAAATTGTTAGATTGATGTTTTCTCTCGTTGCACACAAATATCTGATAGAAAAAGCAACATAGTTCTTACTGTGAGTGTTCCAATCGTTGGTGCACGCAGCCCAAGGAAGTGCGAATTTGAGCGAATTTATAAAATAGAATATCGACCATGCAGCAACCATGTTCATGTATATGGACACTATACATGAGATCAGTAACATCGCCACTCCTATCCCTGAAAGAAAAAAAAAATCGAATTCGCATTGCAAAGCCTATTGAGAACAACACTAAATCCAACTGAAATGAATACGAGATACGAATTCTATAATTAAATAGACTGTGCAACAGCAATAAGTTGTGCACTTCAAATAAATAAAAAAGTGCGAATTAAAAAGTCACTGTAACGAAGCCGTATATAAATAATTTCTGTTTGTATAGTGGTAAGCACTTATGGAAGATCTGAAATAAGTAAAGACTCGATTTACTTCCACCTAAACAACAACAAGCATTCCATTGCATCTGCAGTACCTAGCGATGACCAAAAGCAGTCAGCTACTGAGAAGCAACCTGGCAAATCACAACTACGAATGTCCCAAAATAATATCCCTCTCGTTACAGCTGATTATGAACAACCTGAGACAGTTTATAAATTAAAGCACAACAATGAACACAGCAAAGAAACTTTGCAAAAGCAAAATACCGAGCTGTAATAAGCTGACCTGGAACATCCTTCGCTTAAAATTAACGACAAAAACGATGTCTTAGTTGCCTTATGTGGTGCCTTACGAAGAGTTTTCTTTTTTTTTTCACACTACATTCTGAGTGTGCATCTCACCAGCCAAATACAGTTATATTCTTGCACGCAAAACTTTTGCTTTCTCCTCTAATTTGTAACAAAAAATCAATCTAATATCAGTGAATTTTTTTTTCATTCTGAAAGGCCTAACAAGACCGGGGAAAACATAATGTACCTTCGACGGCACAATACCAGGAAAGAGGAGTGGAAGGGAGGAGGGAGAACAGCCAAGGACGAGGTGCCTTCGCAATCGGTCACGTCGTTTTCCGGCGATGAAGGGTAACTGGATAATTAACTGATAAAAAGAAATGAAAGAGAAGCAGAAAGAAAATACGGTACCTTTAAATAAAGGGACAACTTTCCACACCGATATGCAGGCTATGCTAGCGAATTGGCCTAATGCAAGTTCCATAAAGAAGATCGGCAGGCCAGCAAAGAACAGCATCACCAGATACGGCACAAGGAAAGCGCCGCCTCCATATATATGGCAATAGTAAGGAAACCTGAAGCAAGTCACGAACTTCCATTACGTTCTGCCACTCCCTAAACAAGTTTATTATAGAATTAAATATGCATACAGCAAAAAAAAACTCACTACATCTACTTGGTCGCGCCCAGCAACATAAGTGAGAGGAGAAGGCGGGTGCAGTATCCAGGTGCTTGGCGCACAGCCACCATTCATTTTACACAGTGGACCAAGTACATTTTTCCCACCTTTCCTGCTTCCGCTCCCTAATTTCGAATTCGCATTGCAAAGCCTATTGAGAACAACACTAAATCCAACTGAAATGAATACGAGATACGAATTCTATAATTAAATAGACTGTGCAACAGCAATAAGTTGTGCACTTCAAATAAATAAAAAAGTGCGAATTAAAAAGTCACTGTAACGAAGCCGTATATAAATAATTTCTGTTTGTATAGTGGTAAGCACTTATGGAAGATCTGAAATAAGTAAAGACTCGATTTACTTCCACCTAAACAACAACAAGCATTCCATTGCATCTGCAGTACCTAGCGATGACCAAAAGCAGTCAGCTACTGAGAAGCAACCTGGCAAATCACAACTACGAATGTCCCAAAATAATATCCCTCTCGTTACAGCTGATTATGAACAACCTGAGACAGTTTATAAATTAAAGCACAACAATGAACACAGCAAAGAAACTTTGCAAAAGCAAAATACCGAGCTGTAATAAGCTGACCTGGAACATCCTTCGCTTAAAATTAACGACAAAAACGATGTCTTAGTTGCCTTATGTGGTGCCTTACGAAGAGTTTTCTTTTTTTTTCACACTACATTCTGAGTGTGCATCTCACCAGCCAAATACAGTTATATTCTTGCACGCAAAACTTTTGCTTTCTCCTCTAATTTGTAACAAAAAATCAATCTAATATCAGTGAATTTTTTTTTCATTCTGAAAGGCCTAACAAGACCGGGGAAAACATAATGTACCTTCGACGGCACAATACCAGGAAAGAGGAGTGGAAGGGAGGAGGGAGAACAGCCAAGGACGAGGTGCCTTCGCAATCGGTCACGTCGTTTTCCGGCGATGAAGGGTAACTGGATAATTAACTGATAAAAAGAAATGAAAGAGAAGCAGAAAGAAAATACGGTACCTTTAAATAAAGGGACAACTTTCCACACCGATATGCAGGCTATGCTAGCGAATTGGCCTAATGCAAGTTCCATAAAGAAGATCGGCAGGCCAGCAAAGAACAGCATCACCAGATACGGCACAAGGAAAGCGCCGCCTCCATATATATGGCAATAGTAAGGAAACCTGAAGCAAGTCACGAACTTCCATTACGTTCTGCCACTCCCTAAACAAGTTTATTATAGAATTAAATATGCATACAGCAAAAAAAAACTCACTACATCTACTTGGTCGCGCCCAGCAACATAAGTGAGAGGAGAAGGCGGGTGCAGTATCCAGGTGCTTGGCGCACAGCCACCATTCATTTTACACAGTGGACCAAGTACATTTTTCCCACCTTTCCTGCTTCCGCTCCCTAATTATACTCCGAGCAAGGCCGAACAAGCATCTACAGATATGAAGAAAGACACTGTCAAAGACGCTAAACCATATTAAAGGTAAAATAAATAAGAAACGACAGGATGCAATAAAATCCTTATACTATAGTATGCAAGAAAACAATAGAATGCAAGAAGCCATTTTTGAAAACAACAGTGGCCGCCAACCCCTTCCCCCCCACGAGGGAAAGCGGTGGTATCGCGCACATTTGAAATCTTGGAGAGTGAAGCAAAATCTTTGGGCACAAATACAAGAAACCACTTCCGAATGTTTATCTCACATCTTAGAAACCCACGCAAACTTTCTTCAAAATGGGACGCTGTGAGCTGCGTAAATGTAACTTGCATTCCGATTCCCCCC
>JPKZ01002147.1:613382-635651 GCA_000803305.1 Toxocara canis
AGAGTTCGGAAGCATGATTGAGGCCACTAAATTTAGGCATTATGTGATGCATCGTTCCGCTCAGCAACTCGACGAAATTCGTAAACGGTTGACTCCATTCATTTAACATTTTCAAATTCTTAACGACTCACAACTTTTCATACTTCAAATTTCATGTCTTCATTCATATGTTCTTTTCAATGAAATTTATGAAAAAATTTTATGATATTATGGCTATTATATTGCAACGAACCTTATTCAGGCCAACGTAGTCCTATGACTCAATGTGTCTCAAGCGCTCACATGCTTCAATGGCGTCAAAATGGGTCAAGCTCTATTTCGTTTCGTTGCAAAAAAGACAATGCACATTGTCTTTTATGTTTTCGGCATCATATGAGCAAATGGACAGCCAAAAATGATCTGAAGCATTCTCAGTCTTTAGACAACCTCTCTATAGTGTCTCTGAGCATGCGCCAACCAGTCGACTCGACTCGACTCGTCGATTTGTTGAACTGTTGAATGCGGGAATCGCTGAATTTGTGAATAGTTATTTAGTTATGTGTATTCAACGCTCAAGCGTGTATATCTACCTGGATGTTTGATTGAATTAGGTGCCGTTAGTTGATACGTGATGCAATCTGAATGAGGTGCAGATGTTTCAAAAGTGCTATTTATTTATCTGTTATTACTTAAAAGATGGAATCGAAAACCTCTAAGACGGTTTATATACCGGCTGTTTCGAGCGCTACGATAAAGTTTTGCTCGCAGCGATTGCTTCGCATTCAAAAATAATTGTTTGGCACAAACAATTAAAAGCACATTGTATACATCTTTGAATTACTGCTTTTAGATAGTACAACAAGTTTTTGTTGAAACCAGTAATGCAAATTAATAGGATAGACGCTAAGTGCAAGTACAGTATCTTATAGCGGCAATAGTAGTTCTCATGCATAGACGTATCAACTACTCAGCTTCTAATCGGTCTAGAAAGGAATCTGATATAATTCGTTGATGGAAAACTTTTGTGAAATGTGATTCGCCTGAATAGCAATCCTCTTTCAACAGTTTCACAGAATCTCGTTTAATGACCGTCTCTTCAGCCAGTCACTACTCGCACAGGCTATGTTGTAAGGAGATGCTTTTTTGTGGACCAAAAAATCGACGAGCAATGACGAATTTTGTTGTGGAGTAGTCAAGGGATGTGAAGGACAAGGCAGGGCGGGGGGGAACGGGAGAGGGTGGGTACGAAAAAGTAATGTGTCGGTGCCTCCCAGTATGCTCATCCATAACGCTGGATTGCAGCAATCGAATAGGTAAGTTGTGCATACGAATTGAATACTGTCATGAGGATGGCATGCGAACGTGCGTGTGTTGAGTGCTGAATGCGGGCAGCATAAAATTAATTGGATGGCTGCACTGCGCCTCAAAATTAGCTAACATCCTTAGCCGCTTTCACTATCCTCCACTCTTATATCCTTTCCACTGCGACACCGCTAATCACACTTTTCTCCAGTCTAAATACAGAGCAGTTTTGTGCTAAGAAACGAGGCAGATAACGAGGGATGATCAGATCCGGTAAATAAATTGACTGAGCTGACTGATGTCAACAGTACGCTGCGTATTGCAATCACCTAATTTACGAACTGTAGACTTAAAACTCATACTTCGTACCTTGTAACGGAAACAAACACGAATTGTCTCTTACACGCACATCTCGAACACCGTTTCCTGTCAAATTTTTTCATTTGTTTTATGGCGTCCTCAATCCATCTAGCAAATCGTTAGCGCATAATTTCTTCCTCGTAAGAACTTGAGACCATCCGGAATATTGCAAGGTTTGAGCTTTTCAGATGTTCCGGTTTACTTTTAAGAATTCTGATTTTAATTTTTTATCTCCGTCTTACCTTCAACAACTTTTCTGCACCATTTTAACGGCTTTCAAGAAACGAAACGTAAACACTCTTCACTAGTACTGTTTATTTTTGTGGAGGCAGCACAGGTAGACGAGCACAGATGACACCGCACACAGTACAAAATTGCCACATGTAACACTTGGAGCGTTCAACACCAATATTTTACTCTCCGACAATCCAGATTGATTTAAAATGTCTCATACTTAGGTATTCCATTTATCTACTGGTTTGCCATTGTTGGGTCATTTTGTTAATTAGTTTAATAGACTGATAACGCATCAGTCTTCCCCGCCTCGAACGACAAATCATCCAGGACCACCCAGTTTCCTGCTCATTCTAGGTTTTTTGGGTTCCTGTTTAGATCCCGTTCCATTTGGTCCATACAACGAACGCTATTAATATCACCTTACCATCCCTCCAGATCAAGCTAGGTCAGTTTTGCGCAAAGAAGTGGCAGAAACTGAATCAGTGATTACGCGGATAACATCTTTTTCTTTCGACGATTCACTTCAGCATATCATAGGCACTTACTTAGCTAACGTAGAGCGCAATAAGAGCGGTAGCGGAATCTATGTTATAATCTATGTTGAAAAGACTTTAGAAATTGTTCCGGTGTATCTACCTGAAAATTATCCTAAGTGTACCCATTCAAAAGAACGCCAGAATTGCGAGGCAAACTGGAGCAGCTCGAAAGAGAATTCCGGGAAATTGGACTCGAGATACACCGAATTCGTCGAAGACGAAGTGAATGCGAAGCCAGTCCTGTATCAGCCGAATGCCTCGTCGACTAAGAATTCGAAAAAGTTTCAAGCTACGTCTAGTTAAGAGTTAAGCTAAATTTTGTCGATAACTTCGAAAGCGAAAGCAGTAGACGCAGAATAGCATCAAAGTCCAGTTCCAGTAAGATAAGAAAAAACTTACAACTGACTGTCATACAAAGGGCAATGGAGACGTAGAGTACTTAAGGTAACCTTTCATGATCACATTATCTTCGGATAGATTTTCGACTTCGTACGAAATTTTCTGACATGATTCAGGAGCTCAGCAATCGCAAACGTGAATGAGCACAGCATATAGCACGTATGGTTGGTAACAGATGAACCATAACGATCACCACCCGGGCACCTTTTGACGTGAAGCATGCACTCAGTCGACCAAAGACTTGGTGGATAGACCCGATGGTGAACATCCTTGGTCGGCGATGATTGCCGCGTGCTTGAAAGTGAAAAGAGTTGTGGACAGTGGATCTACGCGACTGGAGTGCAGTGTCACGAGGGCAAATCTGAAAAAGTTGATAGTTACTCAAGAGGTATTCTAATTATTCTAAGTACATCTTTTGGAAAGTACTCTGAACATACTGAGTCTCAATGATAGTCGGTGATTAAGAGATATTACCCCAAAGGAAACCAATCAACATACTTGTATCGGTAGGGAATACACTAGGCTTCTGTCAACTCACTTCAATAGAGACTGAATTTTTGTTCAACAATGCTTTTAGGACAATGAATTTCGAAACTCATCGTAAGTTTAGTTACTTAGTTAGTTATTACTAGTTATAATATGCAATTCTAATAAATTTCGATGGCTGTTCTGAGCACGCTATTCATGAGCAAGCTGGTAATTAGCGAAATCATTACTAGCCTTATAGTTGTTGGCACAATAGTTGTAAGCATAATAGCAATGCTAACATCCACCATCAACATAGCATATATTACGCGTACCTGGAATGGTATCTGTTTAGTAATTGAGAGCGGCAATTGTTGCTCATCTGATGACATAAAGCGTTATAGGTAATGCAAGACACAACTTTGTCGGGAGCTAGTAAGAATTAAAAAGTTGATTAAAACTTTAAAAATAAAAATTAAAACTAAAAATTTTTATCCTTCATATCGATCTATTTCGGGTGCTCCGTCATAGCTTACCGATATTCCATGTCACAGTCATTCATTATTAAACGTTCTCATTTCTTGCAATTTGTTCGCAGATTATTTTAAGCTCGTTAAAGGCGCAGTCGTGCCTATTGTCTGTGAATAATATTCTCATTGTCTGTGAAGTATATTTCCATCGTCTGTAAAGCATTTTTAACATTTCAATTCAGTAGTTTAGAAAAAATCGTTATTAGTTCCTAAATTTTTCATATTTTTTCATATTTTCGCATTTTCATATTTTCATATGAAATACGTAAATTGCAAGATATTAACTGAAATTTTTATTCTCATAATATTTTTCAATACATCGATATTTTTCCATACTTATTCATTGCCTAAATTATTATTTTTATTGTTTTTTTGTTGATTGCAAAAGTTTCGTTTAGTGGAATCGATGTGGCTGCAATTCAATTTTCCCTCAAATCCGCTCGATGGTTTTTCGTTAATGAAACCGTTTTCGATTCTCCGTTGAAATGATGGACGAAAAATGAACGAGTACAACTTTCATAAGTGGCCTCCAAAACGAACTGAATCTCTCGCTCAATGAAACGATTCTCTCTCTTTCTCTCTCTCTCTCTCTTTAAAAATTTTCTCATAATTTGCGAAGAATTTATAAAATGCGTTTTTTTTTTTGTAAAATTATAGATTATAGTGCAATTGAAGAACGCCGAGAACATTTCGAGATGGTCGATGCATGCAACATTTTTGGGGCTTCTTCCCAAGAAAGCCTAGCGATGCAGTGCTTTTACGCTTAATTATTAATGGGGCACGCGCATCGCCTTTATGCGGTCTTTTCTGATGGAAGAAGAAAGCATCGAACGCTTAATCGATGGTTAGAGGCGACATGAGGCATGTCGTCGCTTCAACACAAATTTTTATCTTACTTCTTTCACGCTTATTGTAAATCTGCGATGATTATCCGAGTTCAGTTTTTGCACTTATTTGTAGGTGAAAGCACGCTGAGGAAATATGAGTATCACATATAAAGGAATACCAGGATAACGAGTTTACTTTGGAATCGGGAGTGGATATGCGAATAAGCGTAACTATATATGACACCTTTGGTACAGATTTTGGTACATCTTTGGTACGTATTTGGTACAAATACGAAACATGAGCAAGAAGGTACTTCGACACATTGAGTACCATTTTTTTTCTTGTTGAAAAATAGCAGCACATTGAAACGGCATGTCTCGTGCCATATATTGATACTTATATGCAGTGCCTCGCTAACAACACACGTGCCAATCAGCGCACGCATAAGAAGTGTGCTGTATGCGTGAGCGTATAAAAGGAAATTTTCTTCATAGGCGCATAGAACGTTTTTTACATTTTTGATTTGTTATAGCTTTCGGTTGTTCTCTTCACACGCACGCACACTCACACACACGCGCACACACACACACGCACACACGCATATACACACAAACGCACACACACATACGTAAACAACCACACACACGCACGCACGCACGCACACACACACAGAAACACACACGCGCATACAAACACACCTACACACACGCGCCACACACACGCACGCACACACGCACACACACACACACACAGAAACACACACGCATACAAACACACCCACACACACGCACCACACACACGCACACACACACACAAACATACCCACACACACGCACACACACACGCACGCACACACACACACACACAAAGACACCCACACACACGCACCACACACACAGACAGACACACACAGGCACACACCTGTTCGCATCCGTCTATCAAGAACGCGGAAATGAGACCATTCACCCCAAATGCTGTTGAGTTCACTAAAGGGGTTACCAGGTAGAGATTCCAGTCTGTCGCAGCAAATTAAATTAAAACAAAACTAAAATAAAAATTAAAGGTTGCATTACTAAAAATTAAAAATAAATAAAAGAAAATTTTGTATGTTAGCTGGTAAAAAGCGGGAAAGAATAATTATGGTGACCCTTGATGAGGTAATTTTCTCTTCAGAAATATTTAAATGATACATTTTGTTTAAAAAAAAAAAAAAAAAAAAACAGCCTCTGTTTCTTCTTCGTTTGCTCAAAAAATCTTCACCTTTTCACTCTTCTTTTTCAGTTTTCACCAATTCACATCCTTTTTTTTGCCAACAAAGCCTTTCCAATCTCATTATTATCAAGCATTTCTGAAATGTAAAAGTATGTGAATTAACGATCTTAAAGACAACTATCCGAATAGCATACCCAAACGTTGCAAATACAGAATAGAACTGGCGAGTAAGTATCAAAAGTCGTTAAATTTATGCTTCTTTCATAAAAGATGCGATGATATTTTCGAATTCATTCTATAAAATATTTTTTCACTTTTTTATCTACTACGAAGAGTAATTTTTGTATAGGCAAAAAATGTCAGTATATCATATTTCTTAGCTTCATAATTTTCGTTCTTTTATTACACTGACAAATTCTAATGAAATATCAGAGTTGGCTGGAAATTGTTATTACGGCTTTATTAATAGGAATTATTACTACTGGAGATTGTCATTATAGCTTTATTATTAGGAATTATTGTTACTGGAAATTGTTACTAGGAATTATTACTGCTGGAAATCTATCTATTATAAGCATACTGTATATGTCCCATTATTATTTTAAAAAAAACATTTCCGAAACTTCGTACGCTTTTGTTCGTTCATTTGTGTTATTAGAATTAATACATTCTTTGCTTTTTCTTTGTTTTTGATATGGGAGTTGATTTTTGTGGATCAGATAAGGAATTTTTTAATTAGTAAAAAACTTTTGCAAAACTCTGTTCGAGTGAAGTATTGAAGTTCTGACTTCGGTTTATTAGATAATTTGAGGGTATCCAATTAATAGAGATGGATCCTTTTCTCCTCCTCATGCACCCTTCCCTTCCTCATCCCCTTCCCCCGCCTCTTTTCCCTGCTATCGACTTACTACTGGAGATTGCCATTATAGCTTTATTATTAGGAATTATTGTTACTGGAAATTGTTGTTGCAGCTTTATTACTAGGAATTATTACTCCTGGAAATCTATCTATTATAAGCATACTGTATATGTCCCATTATTATTTTAAAAAAAACATTTCCGAAACTTCGTACGCTTTTGTTCGTTCATTTGTGTTATTAGAATTAATACATTCTTTGCTTTTTCTTTGTTTTTGATATGGGAGTTGATTTTTGTGGATCAGATAAGGAATTTTTTAATTAGTAAAAAACTTTTGCAAAACTCTGTTCGAGTGAAGTATTGAAGTTCTGACTTCGGTTTATTAGATAATTTGAGGGTATCCAATTAATAGAGATGGATCCTTTTCTCCTCCTCATGCACCCTTCCCTTCCTCATCCCCTTCCCCCGCCTCTTTTCCCTGCTATCGACTTCGACTTGTTATTGCCGATATTACTGACAGCGTTACATAACGTCGTAGATCAGCATTATGGACGGCTGAAGTCTCAAGCTGTTGACTTCCTTGCATCTTAACTGCAACTAAGATGTTTTATGAGAAAAAGGGAGTAGACAACTTTTCTCTTTCTCTATCTCTACCTTCTCTCGGCAATAAAGGCGTCTTAGTAGTTGATAAACTGCAGTGGCGCACGTGTCCCGAAAACAATCGCAGTTTCTGCGATTATTGGTCACTATAATATCAGCTGCAAAACTGAGTACTTGAATGAGATCATAGTTTCTTCAGCAGCGCAACATCTTTCGAGGATTAATGAAGACAAATACAGCTTTCTTGAAGCAAACTTCAGAGACTCCGTTTACATAAAAATTATATGGCAATATTAGCTGCATATATTTTTCATTTTGCAATGCTTTTTCATATTATTTTAATGGCACTCACTCATCAATACTTTATTTTGTTTAATATCTGACCAGTTCGCCTATCAGATTTTTGGTTTAATAGTTTTACGTATGTGATATTTTAATGATTTCCTGATCGTGTACTTTCGATATGTGTTCGTGAAGATATTTTGTGAGATGTGCAGAATATTGCAGCAGACGGAGTATGACAGATGGTGAGAATTTCGCCAGTGATTTAAGCATCAACCAATCAATTAGGTTTTTTTTTTTGTTGCAAAAATCAAACCTCTTCGATTTAAAACGGCGAATCATCACAGTCGCCTTATGATGAGCGTTGAACTTGAGTGGTTGTTTGAAGCGCTCGCCTAAAAAGAGATTCGCATTTTATATACCGTTGATGCTGGTTCGTAGATAAAAGGTTTTTATGATTCTTTAAGTGTATGCATTTATGATTCTTTAAGTGTATGCATTTATGATTCTACCAGTATACGATTAGCGCAAGATGTTTTCTCAAAATTATTTTTTAGGTGGATAGGTAAAAAGAATTTTCTAAAAGCACTTTGAAGGCGGTTAGCAAATACCTAGATCATGGAATGAAAGAGCTCACATTTTTTTGTTGATAAGTTCGCGATAACCTAGAAAACACCATTAAACTACGTTTAGCGTACAAATCTTAAAATATTTTGATATAACTTTTCTAAGCATAATTGGATGTAAGCATAATTGGATGTACCATTATGTTGTAATAAGCTAAACGTCTGTCTCACATTCATAAAAATAGCGGTATCTTTCGTCTCAGTTCTCGTCAAAATTATTTGCGTAAGACATGGAAGGCATCACATGCGAGGTATCCCCTAATTACCATTAATTGACTCAAATTATCATTACTTCCAAATTAGCAGTGATCCAAATTATTCCCAAATTACCATTGATTTCGGCGTATTTTTCGAGCAATCGTTGCTTTGACCTTTCACAAGCGAAAAATTCCCAGGCAATGATCGATCCAAAAGTTTACTGCTAACGAAACCTTGCCATTACTTGTGAATTATTACCCCGTTCTAGGCAACATATACTAATGACTATGTCCTTAGGAGCTCATTCAGTATCAAGATCTTTGTGATAAAGCACAAGATAAGAGGATAAAACGATATTATAAAACATTACACATTATGAAATGAAAGACTTCACATTAAATACTTATAGGATGTATGTCGGTCGGTCGGCCCTCTCTTTGTTCGCCATTTCCGATGATTCTGTGTGACATCACAGAAGAAAAAATTCAAGAACCCATACGTTTCGGTTTAAATTTAATATTTGTGTATAATATTACTGAATTTTAAAGTTGATAAATAAATGAGAAATATATGAAGTAAATAATGCGTGTTTTATGAGTAATTTTGTCGGATAAAATAAATAACTTAATCTCTTAAATAATCCAACGGAAATGCGCATTTTGTTAGATGAATGGAAAAATAATTTAACTTTAGCCATGCTGCTTTGAAACTTGCAACTTAATGTAACTAATACGTAAGATATACTAGTTATATTTCCATTGAACGTTTCAAATCTTCTTTTTGGTCTCTAAATGGGAAAGTTTTGAAACATTGTATGCTTGCTTGTCTTAATTAGTTAGTATACTTAATGAGTTCGTGTTCACTTGCATTCTTCGATCTCAAAAAAAAAAATTTTCTTTCGAAAAGCAGCACATTTGAAAGTGTTTAGAAAATTTTTCTGGTGTGCAAAACTTTTGTGTGAGTTACTTTTAAAAATTCATATAGTAAAATGTTATGCGCAATTTCACGCAAACAATAACCGTTAAACATTTCAAATTAAATCCGTTTCTATTTTTTCGCTGTGAATTATAATTTTAAAATAAAATTGTCGTGGGCTTTCCGTTGGCATTATTAAATGAATTTTAATAATTTTTTTCATTGCTGTTCACTTTTCAAATATCTTCGTATATCTTTTCAATTTTACGATCGTTGATTTTCTTTTTTTTTTTCGTCAGCATTGTTAAGAACTCGTTTCTAATCCATTAGCAGCTAACAAGCAGTAGCTGCTAGACGTTATGCATGTTTAAAGGCATGAGACAAGCATGCGCTCTAATGGGATCATGCTAACGAATTGAGTAACATTTAAAAAGATCAAAAGGAATCTGATAGCCACATTAATTTGGTTGGAAATTTGAGAAAGTAGACTTCTGAGCGCTTCGTAGATCTACCCTCAACTTTTCTTCGTGCCATTCCATAGTGCCGACTTCTCTTCGATGTGGCGCCGCACATTTTTTGATCAACATATTCTTTTGCGAACAAATATAGTTGAAATATCATCTGCTTTCGTCGTTTTTAATTATCTAAAGGGAATCAATCTAACAAATTGACATTTTTAAACAATATATTTCAAAGTATAGAGAACAGCGCCAAGGCTTCATCCAGCTGGGCATCAAAAAATATAAAAATTGCCGTGAATTACTAACAGTGAAGTAGTATCTTTTAAAAATTCTAGAAGAATTGACAAGAAGCCGTATAGTGGCCGAATTTGACAATATCTAGTCTTTCATTGTTATCGCAGAGGTTCTCGAATTTGACATTATCCACGTTTTGATAGTCATGATGCTATCTGGCTAAAAAAGCTCTTGAATTTGACAAAATAGTCTTTCATTTCTTTCATTTCACTACAAACACCTCAAACAAAATATACATAAATATTAGTATTAATTGACACACATTACGTGCATTCAGTATATCAAGGACGATCACTAGCTAAAGAGCTTTATGCTAGTGTGTTTTCATACTGTTTTATTGTGTGCAATAAATAAAGTAATGATCATTCAGTGTTTTGTCGCATTTCAACGATTATGATGAATCGTACAACACAATTTTAATGTATAATAAAGAAATAAGTAAATGTTCTTCCTGACTTTAATTGTTCCTATCGTCTTCCTTTTCAAAGAATCCTAGCGCTTCTTCAGAAATGACCATCTTTGTGATTGGAGAATTTGTTATCTGTGCCTGTCACAGTTGTTGGGGCATTGTGGGGAAGTCATATGAGATATTAAGAATACATGATTTATAGTCGGCACAACAATCTCTGTTTTTCTAACTTAATTCATATGGGTACCTCAATAGATATATGCTATTAGAAATGAAATAAGGCTTATATGGGCAATTTAAGTAAACTGTACAGCTGTTAAATAGTGCCAATAATTGTTGTATTTCTCTGCAACAATTCACAATTAGTAAATTACCTCTTCGTACATATTATTTTAGCGTTTTAACGTCTGCAACACATGTTTCTGTGATTGTACATAAAATAATTTCAAGCGAATTGCTCGGCTTGAGTGAAAGGCGATTATGAACGCTTTTTTAAATTCAAAAATATTGTAAGAAGATTGATCAGTATTTAGCTTACAGCCAAGTTACAGATTGCTCGTCGATCATTTCGCATTACTACGCTCAGCAATAAGCCTTTGACTGAATGCCTTTAACTTCAGCAAGCAATCAAATCAGAAATGAAATATTTGAAAAAAAAACGATAAACAATAAAACTTTGTTCGCCTATAAGGATGTTTATGAGTGTCATGATACGCTTCTCCTTACCGTTTTGCCCTCCTTCACCACTCATCTCTTCTCTCTTCCTCACACTTTACCTATCTATGGCATGGCAGGAAAACATGCACTCATATTCTGTATAGTGCACAATAAATGATATATATTACGCATGCATTCATTTATTGCCTCAATACATTAAATTATTCATTAAAACGGAAATGATGGCTTAATTTGAAATTATGTTCGTATGTACGTTGTTCATATTGCTCTTCATGCTCGCGTTTACTGTTTGTTCAGTTTAGTAATTTAAAAGTTAGAATTTAACTTTACAGTTACTACTTGAACTAGTTGAAAATGTGATACCAATCGTCGTTTGCATCATCTGCTTGGACTCGATTTGACTATTTGTAAGCTCCCTTTAATTCTGTTAATCATTTCCAATTTCCGATCATCTTTCAAGTTGTTTCTTCTTAAAAAGATTCAAATTGTGCAGAAGCAAACAAACACCAATTTTGAGGAATCAGTCGAATGATTTGGTCACTAATGTACCTCATCTTAGTTGCTTGAATATTTGCAAAAACGCTATGCAATTTTCCCCACAAGTTTCCCATTTGGCCACATAATTTTGTTGCAGCCTTTAGAAAGGTAGTTAAGCTATTTTATAGCCACAAATAGCCATCAGCTCTCTGATCCAATCTCCCAAATGAAGAAAAAATTGTCTACCATCTTTCCAGCTAATTATTTCGAAAACAGCTTCATCTCCATCGCATAGAAAGTTTGTGAACAAGTAGGTCTGTATTCAGGGTAGTATAATAACTAAGTAATTAAATAAGTACATATATGTATATATGTATATATACATATAATAAATGAGGCGTACTTTGTAAAATATGTTTTAAATATAAATCGTGTTATGCTGATCGGGCTGTTAACTAAATAATTAAATAATTAAATAAGTATGTATATGTATATATGTATATATACATATAATAAATGAAGCGTTCACGAGTGTTCCTGAGTGTCGTGATACGCTGGAATAATAAAAAACTAAAGAGAGCTGTCGATGCTCCTCTGTTCGAAATAGTGCTATATATTAATGATGATCGTATGAGAAAACTCTTATTTGCCTTGTGGAGTTACAAGTTTCATGTTGCACAGCGATTCGATTGCACTATGAATATCAAATAGACTGAGAGTTTAATATCGATACACAATATGCACAAATATCGCTTCGAATATACGATCTATTTGCAGAAATCTGATTGGAGTTATTTGATACGAATATTATCGATACACATTTCTGTTAATGTCGATCACCGTACACGAAGAAGCCGATTATTCGCTATGTGGGCTCTCACTTCGAACAACGGCCATAACTTGTACGATCGCACAAATAGGAATCACCGCATTTACAAGGCACGCTCAATGATCATTCATTTGAATAAACAATACAAGCACTAGGAAGATAATATAGATTTCAAAAGATAATTTATTTTAAAAAATATAAGATAATCTATCTAACAACTTTAGTTGACCACAAATCGCCCTAAATCATAGAAGCTTTGAAGAATATCTAGAGGATCGTCGTTATGGGGAGAAGGTGGGGGAGGAGAGTTGGCGTTAACAAATAAAGTGCAAGAGCCTATTTTTATCGGAACACTTATACTACCATAATAAAGGTTTAAGTTTCAATTAGAGTCTTTTAATATGCACCGTACCAGCTCGAGTAAAGCCCATTTCTTCTTGAAAAAGCTTCCTAGTCGAATAGGCTACCTCTAAGTATCGCGATTATATGGTTTCCGCCTTTAAAAATGCAACGGAATATTACAGATTCAAGGTACCAGTCGGTGAGGAAGAAAAATAGAGTGCTCTCAACGTGCAATACCTCTTTAAATAAATTTTCATCAAATTTTTTAAGCATTTTGTAGCTTCCGGACACTTCGTTCGAGCATTTACGGTGAGTTGCTTTGCGAATAGTGATCCTGGTGCATTAACGTTTTTGATTATGAGTTACTGTAACGAAAAATCCTCTAAATAGGTGAAAGAGTGAATGATGTTGTAGTTGACGACAGTTGTCGAGAATTTCTGGTATTTTCTAGCCGCGTAATACTTCGAGAACGACTTAAATAGCTTTCTACCTTTTATTCATATTTTTAATCAAAATGAAGGCTGTATCGATGAAATTAAATGATAAGTTTAGGGGTCATGAAATCGCTTTGCTCAAAATATTTCGGAAATTTATGATATATTTTCCGCGGCAAACGAAAGATCACGAAAAGAATTTCGGCTCAAAATCGTGTATAAGCATAAATTTTTTTTTAGCAAGCATTCACGAATTCGCTACTAATATAAAGTCGTTCATTACTATTTCAAAACGGGCATTTTTACATTCATAACGATTGATGATGATATTGGAGCTGAAGTTAGATCGAAAAGCATAAATCTGCGCTCAAAAAAAATTATTTTTTGCTTTGAAAAATAATTTGTGAAAATTAATTTGAAAATAATTCGCATAAATAATTGAAAAAATTTGAAAATAATTAATTTGAAAAAATAAAAATTGAAAAAATAAATAATTTTTGCAAAATGTCTTCGAAGAGTTCAAAAAATTATCCCGATTTAGGTCGATGCATTTCAACGAGTTAATTAAATCTCAATATCAGAAATTATTTCAACTAAAAAAAAAGTCTCTCTCCATTTGAAGTAATGCTCCTTATTTGAATGTAGCACTCAGTTACATCATTCTAATTAGTTTGATTTGTGTTGCAGTGTGTTGCTTAAAGTGCATATGGAAGATCGCTCAGTAATAATATCGATTTTGATCGCTATCAATCTATTTGCATGCCTTATCGCATGCTCATTTCTCTTTCTATGCTTAGCAAGGCGAAAATTTGGTACGCTCTATGATCTTATCCTACACGGATATCTTCTCAGTATGGTAAGCATTATGCTAATTAATAGTTAATTGTTATCACTAAAAAATTATTTTTTATCTTTGAATAGAATTGAAGAATATCGAAGGGGTTTACGACAACAGAGTTTTTCGAAGCTACAACCATATTTGTTATCAGCATTCACTTGTCACTTATATATGTTGCTTTCAAGTAAGTCTTTCGGAAGAGAAATTATTTGAAGCAAGGAATAAACTCTCAAAATGTCCAAAACGATCATTTGTTGCAATCAGTTCAAAACTATTCGCCCGAAGTTTACTAAGGGGTTACTTTTAACTCAATGACGAGTCGGCAGTGATTCTTCTATTGATCGGACTGGACCAAACCGATCTGTGAGTTGCCGGATACTACCAAAGTTCGAGCTACCAGCTTTTGCCAAGCATTGGAAAACTGGAACGGTTCCCGCAAAGTGACCTTTCTAGAGTGTTTTCAAATAGAATTTAGTATTTTTCTGCTGCACTGCGTGCGAGTTTAGGGCGGTGCTGGTATTTTTATTTTTGAAGGTAATTTTTTTTTGGCAGAATTGTTGGTTTCTAGTTTTTGATGCTGTTGCAGATTGGTTTGTAATGTTTTTAAGCGTATTTTGCTATTTTTTACAAAAGGATGAAGTGAGTTAGAAGGTTAGAAATTTAGATTTTAGGCACGTTGAGCGGGGAAGGGATGGAAATGAAGTAAGCGAAGAAACGTAAGGGAGAGGGGAGGAGACGGATAATTTTGTTAAATTAGAAATGATGTAAAGGTACGGTAAGGGGGGGAACGGCAAATGATAAATAAAGTATTTTAGGTTGTGCCAAAACCTTAACTTTATTTTGAAGCATGTAAAACAAAGTGTACGCTTTACTGGTTCTTAGAGGCTATTGAACGCAAAACATTATGCAGCGTAAAAGCCTTAGAGAGGCGAGGTTAAAGCTGGGCAACTGAGCGGCTTTTCGCTTTTAGCCTTGCTTCAATCATAGGCCATAGAAGCAACCAGAAAGCGAAAGCTGGCTGAGTGCTTGCTTCTCCAGCTGTGCCAAGGGCATGTGTTATAGTGACGCGGATGTTTCCTTTTTAATTCTGCGCTTGTCTTTCCCTAATTTTGAATCGTGCAGGGAAGGAAGGCTGAATGTGTTCGTGTTGTCCCTTAAAAATAAGGTGAACACAATGTGCCTTCCGCGCAGGCAGTAATTTTTTGATAGCACTGGATGGCTAAAACGAGTAGCATAAGTGCAGTGAATGGATTGCCGTATAAGGCGTAAAAGCGACAAAGAGGAGATTTTCAGAGCAAGGATGAAGAAGGACGGCTTGCAGAGTGCACCTACTTTTACCTAAGCGCAAACTTAAATGTCGGCGGTGTATGATCTTTTTGGGTGGGGAACGGAAGGGGAATATGAATCTGCGATCGTACCTTGGTTACTGCGCTGTTGTCTGGCAAATCGGCCGCAGAGATCAAATGTTGAGTGAGAAGGGAGTGGATTCGTTTCTTACGTAGCTTAAGTAGAGGAGAAATCTGAACGCATAGGAGTAAATTGTACTTTATCTTTTTTTCGGTTCTAGAGGACTACATGAATGTGACTGCGAGCTCAGCACATCGCATGACTGATGGTGCAATCCCAGCCGTCCAACTTTAAATTATATTTCATTTTTTGAAAACAAAGCTAAAAACCAAAAACCGTTCATTAGCTGTCGTCTAACTCTGTTTTACCTTATACGCTATGTAGTTTGATGGCCAAGCAGATATCTCGATTCGCGTCTTCCGAAAACATTAAATTCAACACACAACTTAAATTATAACTAATTTATCATACCTTTTTCCCCTTTACCATATCTTCACACTTCAACAAACTCACCCCGCCATCCTCTCACCTCCCGCTTAATAGGAGTGAACTTAATTTACCAGCCTTTTAATCCGATTCATTCGTTCAATACCAATCACAAAAGATGATAAAAATATGAAAAGAAAAGAAATTTCCAACAACGATGAAGACCAAAAAACTCTCTTGCAAAGCAAAACAAAAAATCTCAACAGCAGTGTCAATTAGTGAAAACCATCTCAACTTCTCATTGTCCAGCAAATAGGGTCGTCCGAAATTCACCAGTGTCTAGCTAGTTACGGAATGATCCTGTCCCTGGTTCACTTGATGCGTTCTTAAGATGTTGCAATAAACTGAAGCACATCCTTCCATCGTAAAAGTGGATGTTACGACCAAATGCAAAACATAATGAGCTCCGATACTATCGTAGGAGCAATAAATCCCCTTCGCCTGAAAAAATAATTCATTTTTTTTTCAAAAGCGTCGCGCTGTGAGGTCGAACTTTAAGGCAAGGTTAATTCCAACGTTGTTAAATGTATACATTGTCTTATTGCCCCAATAGTATTAGACTAATTCGATTTCAGTTTTCTATTACGGATTTTGATCGTGTTTTTCCATTTTTACCCTAACCATCTGGCCCACCCTTTCTTATAGTAAATACGGATAATCTCAAAAATCGCCGCTTTTTCATAACGGACCTCATGGCGTCTGATGCACCTTTCCAAAAAAGCACACGAACACAACTGAAATGCACACTTAAGACATCTTTTGCTTCTGTGTATAAAATCAGGCGCGTTATACGCGCAGAGGCGGGGAGTGAGGGAAATATGGAATTTCCCAAATTTCGAAGTAAATTGTTCAGTTTCTACAGAGAATTTCGCCTCAGGCCTGCGATAATTACAGACAAGTTTTTTCATAATATTTAAATGTATGCATTTTTTTTTTCGGTAGTTGATTTTGTATATGCTAGATGATTTTGCAGTTACTGATGGCATTGGTAAGTTTCTTTGCTCTCATGTTCTTCCCGCTCTCGATGGTACAATCGTTGAATTCGTGGTCAACATCCTCGTTGGTGCGCTCGATTGTGCTCACCGTTTTAAGTGCTCTCACGCTCTTCTATCAATTCTTCCAGCGGAACATTGTCGAACAAATGCTTCCGCATATGCAATACAATTTCAAGTAGTCAATAATGAACGTTTTGTATAAAGATTTGTATTTTCACTTTCTCATTCATTTTTTTAAAAACATTTCACTTCACTTATAAAATGTTCGCAGAGTTCATCTAAATTATCAGGACAACCACAAAAAAAAAACAGTAGTCTTATATATACATATTTGTATATATATAAGATTATAGGTTCAATATAATTATAGGTTCAATTTCAATATAATTAATCATATAAGATAAAAGGTTCAACCAGAGAAAAGGAGAGGAAGATCAACGGCTAAGAGAATATCTCTTACGCTGAACTCATCTGCTCGTCCACCTCTTACGCGCCTTGACAGATTCGTATTAGCAAAGCACATTTTTGCAACGGCATATTTGTGTCGGACAGACGTCCGATATGTTCAGCTGAACAACCGTTAAAGCTAGAGCTATGAAATTTGTTGGTTATGAACCTCACTGTATCTTCATCACTGATACGTACCTTCATCAAAAGATAGACACAACAAGGATCAACCGGAAAGGCTCTTCATCACCCATATGCAATTCCAAGCCATTTCGTTGAGACCGGAACAGATACACTTGGCGAATATGATAGAAATTTGCATGCACTTTATGAGCGGTCGGATCACAGAAGAAACGAAACTTTAGTGGGATATATTTGCGAGAGCTATCGGTTCTACTAGAATATGAGTGTTCATTATTTGCAAGCAGTTTATGAAATTTGCTAGTTTGATGCATGAGCAAATACTAAACTGCATAGCGCGCCAGTATCGCGGTACGCATTCCCACTCGTTTCGTCTTAACTAGTCGCTTCAGTTGCCAACAGCAATCCGTGACGGCAACAACAGTAGAAATTTCAAACGCGTGATTTAAGAAGAGATTCGATACAGGTGCTCCAGCCTTCGTATAGCGTTACTTTACAAGTCACTGTGACCAATTAGAAAGTGCAATATCTATATCCACTCTCCAATGGCCAATGACATGCATGAGAAGTGGAATATAAAGGAAAACAACGCGATGATCAGGAACCCAAAAGATAGACACAACAAGGAACAACCAGAAAGGTTCTTCCTTCCATCCTTTACGCATTCTGTCAGTACAAAAAGGGGTCACCATGCAATTTTTAGTACAAGCAGATGGTGTGCATTCTAAGCGTGTTAAAAACGAGGAACAACAGATTGCGTACGTGGTATAGGTGAATATTGTGAACTGTACAACCGGTACTCGATACTTATGCAGTACCCTTTTCATCAACGGAACGTCGAAATAAATGAGACGGACCAGATGACGCTAGAAGCAGGACCATCGATAGCGATCCAACTACAAGCGACCGAGCCGGTGAAATCTCTTGATGATACTTTCCCAGTTTTGTTGAGAGGCGCATCTCTAGCATTCTTTGATCTATCTGATCTATTTCAAACGTTCACTGATAAAAACATTTACATAGAACGATGAAAAAGAAAAAAACAAAACAAAACAGAGAAGCTTAATCATCAGCTTTAAAAAAAAATGATTTTTTTTTCTGCTGAATTATAGAATGAGAGCAATAGTGGAGAAACGAGGTAAACCGGATGAACTAAATGAGAGCATTATTATGGCATGATGCTAAAAATGCTTTGGTTAGCTATCAGAAGAGCTTTTTTTGGGCAAATGACGAAAACATTAGCTGCGATTACACGTTTTGAGCAGCAAAATTCCTCAAGTGGGGCATAAAACGATGTGGCAAATTGGTTGGTAGTTTATTGAAAGTTTTTCATTATTCATCAGGTATACACGTAAATTTTCAGTCTAATAAAACGGACCGGTAAAACCATAAAACTATTTTGCTTTCCTCTTTTATGCTGTATTTTCTATGATGATTAGTCCAAGTTAATGAAGAATACGGGTCATTTTTATTGTTGAGCCTTGTTGCATACAAATTCGACAAGTCAGCAAGCATCCAATCGACAAGTATTTGTACATAAATATCCCTCTTGCAAAAATTATTTACGTCATCTTGACACGGCCTACTGCAGTATCTTGACACGGCCTACTGCAGTACCTTGACAAGGCCTACTGCAGTACCTTGACACGGCCTACTGGAGTATCTTGACACGGCCCACTGCAGTATCTTGACACGGCCTACTGCAGTACCTTGACACGGCCTACTGCAGTACCTTGATACGGCCTACTGCAGTATCTTGACACGGCCCACTGCAGTATCTTGACACGGCCCACTGCAGTACCTTGACACGGCCTACTGCAGTACCTTGACACGGCCTACTGGAGTATCTTGACACGGCCCACTGCAGTATCTTGACACGGCCCACTGCAGTACCTTGACACGGCCTACTGCAGTACCTTGATACGGCCTACTGCAGTACCTTGACACGGCCTACTGCAGTATCTTGACACGGCCTACTGCAGTATCTTGACACGGCCTACTGCAGTACCTTGACACGGCCTACTGCAGTATCTTGACACGGCCTACTGCAGTACCTTGACACGGCCTACTGTAGTGCTTTCCGATCACTTTTTCTGTCGATTTTTATAAGTAAAACGCTTCAGAACGTTTATGGGACGGATTTTATTGTTGTAACTGCAAAGAAGTCCTGTCCTATCTTTTAGAAGTTTATTTTAGTACTCCGCGTAAAGTTTGCTTCATTCAAGTTTACGCGTTTTTTAAAGTAACAGGTAGCAGTACAATTTTAAGATAAACTTTACTTGAAAAGTTTTTAGTACACAAGCGAAACACAAAGGTATCAGAGTAGGCGTATTTATAGAAAACGAAATGAATAGATATCAGATGGGATCACTAGAGAATGGGATAACCAGTGGCTCGATCTTCTTTAATATGAATGTCTTAGTTCTTTCTATTGATGAATTTCTCTTAAACGGAATCGAAAAATTTGTGAATTCACATACTAACAATTGAGATGGCCAATGTGTTTCGTCGAGGCAAGCAAGTTTCATGTGACTGAATGAACTGATCCCTGCATGGTTAGATTTGGTGTTCGTATTCTCAACGGCGTGAACATTCTGTCCACAGCTAGGAAGAGACACATGAGGTAATTCTGCTGCGATATGCTTTTCCGAAACCTTTCATAAATGGTGCACTTAAACAAGTGGCATATTTTCAGACAGCTATTAAAATTCGGATCATGCCCAAGTTCAGAGCATTCGTACGTTCAGTAAGAATGATGATCATCAATAGAGAGTGGGGTGGATGGAAGGAGGAGGAGGAGGTGAGGAACGAGAAAACTACGACTTCATTATCGAAGCCAGTTTAGCCGATTTCTCAGAAGAATTACAAGATTATCACGTACGACAAGCAGAAAAATACAACACTACAAGATATCCTCTTAAACAAAAAAAAGTGGAAGTTCATATAAGACGGCGTTCATGATATTTCCTTTGCCATTTCCGCCGATCGGAACAGCCGCTTTCATAAGCCGTAAATAAATGTTTTCGTACGATGCGCAAAACTAATGTCTTTACCATTCATGCAGCATCCCTACTCTCAGCTTTTTGAAGATCGTTCATCAAATTACATTTTTTTGGCCATCTGTGCGCACCTGCACCACTGCCGAGCACTCATTTTTTGTCTCAAATTATCACAATTTCTTAAACATAACCCGCAGACTTCGGCTCATTCAATCCCCCTTCCCCTCTCCCTCCTCCCCCCTATACTCCTTCTCCCTCCGCAGAAGGATTTCTATCCGATAATGCCATCTACGACGAACTCCGGTAAATCTAGTGTTGCAATTGTGACGGTTGCAGCTATTGTGCAAACATATTTATATACCATTCCGCTGTTGCGCTCTGCAACCGTGCGGTTGGGTGCTTATTTCCGTTACGGCCAGCAAATCCACTTTTCCCTTGCTAGCCTTCCCCCCCCCCCCCCGAAGCAGCACGAAAATGGACCAACTTACTGCCGCCACTACACCTTTGGCTCAAACGATTTCGACTACCGCTCATGAAGGAAAAAGCCAAAAGATGTGTCTTCACTGGAGTGTGCTTCACGAATCCTCCAAGGAGGTCACCGCCACAGCCGACTTCATGATGCTTGCTGAAACTATGCACTCAAGCGAGAATCTTGATCTCATCGAAGTACTGGAACAGGGGATGATATCGACACCTCGCCATCCGAACTATGACGTCGCTCCCGGAAGAACTCGACCACTCAATGTTGCCTTCTCCTCTCAGTAACTGCGAGATGAATTTTTGTCGCTTGTTCGCTTTAAAGACCATCGAAGATAAGAACACTACCTGATTGTTATGTTCGTAAAGACTATTTCGAGCATAAATTGATTGAACACCGTAAGTTACGCCACCAAGCTGGCAAGTTTAATGATCAGGCGAATATGCTCAAATTTGTTGTAGGTGATCTTCGTATTGTCACTCTAAAGACTCCTCGTGAACTCCTCGTACATAAGTTGAATCCGACAGTTTATACAAATGATCGAGCTAATTCCCGTCTAACCTCCGCCATGTTGAAGGATGGCTGACTAACCACCCCACATCACCGCAAGTGTTTCATTCTCTTGCCTCGGTTCAGTCCAACGTTCCAAACCATGCATCATCTCCAGCTACTATACCGAAGTATCCCCGCCGAATTCCCTGTGCCCTAATAAATGCTGGCTCAATAAGGAAAAAGCTGAACGACCTCACCTTTTTTTGTCGATCATCATAATACAAAAATACTTTATATCACAGAGACATGGGTTAAATCAAATAATTGTCTCGACGTTGAGCTCTCACTACGTAACTCATTCTCCACTTAAGCTTACTAGGATAACTGCTAATCGAGTAGTACTAAGTGAGATTTAGTATTAAGCTCCAAATCTGAAACGGTTGCCGCTTGTCGTTTCAAAGATCCCTTTTGCACATCAGATCACAGCGCAGCATATCATATCACTGCGCATCATATCATATCACTGCGCAGCATATCATTTCACTGCGCAGCATATCATATCACTGCGCAGTGCTCTCTGATATATTAGGCTTATCTCAAACAGCATTGACAGCTCTATCAGAACCAATAATAACCTGGGCTGAAACCCTTGGGTAGAATGCCGTTTAAATTACGTTCCCTTCTCAAGTATGCGAATAAACTGAATGAGGTGAACAGATGTCGATGTTCGGAGTACGATATTCTTGGCAGCCAGCCAAAATACTTTCTTACTCATCCTCTGTTCGGAAATGTTTG